>SZWC01026673.1:17562-31958 GCA_023375785.1 Penium margaritaceum
TGCACTTACACACACCTACACACACTTACACGCACTTAAACACACATACAAAGACATACACGCACTTACATGTACTTACACGCACTCACATGCACATACACGAACTTACATGCACTTACACGCACTTACACGTACTTAGATGCACTTACACACACTTACACGCACTTACATACACTTACATGCACTTACACGCACTTATATGCACTTACACACACTTACACACACTTACACGCATGTATACGTACTTACACACACTTACATACACTTACAAGAACTTAAACAACTTTACACGCACTTACATGCACTGATACACACGTATACGTACTTACACGCACTTACACGCAAGTACATGTACTTATGCAAACGTACACGCACTTATATGCGCTTACACGCACTTACTCGCACTTCCACGTCTTACACGCACTTCCAGGCACTTATTCAAACTTACACACACTTACACGCACTTGCACTCACTTACATGCACTTGCACGCACTTATACGTGTGTAAGTACGTATAAGTACGTGTAAGTGCATGTAAGTACGTGTAAGTACGTATGAGTACGTGTAAGTATGTGTAAGTGTGTGTAAGTGCGTGTAAGTGCGTGTAAGTGCGTGTAAGAACGTGTAAGTGCGTGTAAGTGCGTGTCAGTGCGTGTTAGTACGTGTAAGTTCATGTAAGTGCGTGTAAGTACGTATAAGTACATGTAAGTGCATGTACGTGCATGTAAGTGCGTGGAAGTGCGTGTAAGTAGGTATAAGAGCGTGTTCGTCTATGCAAGTGCATGCAAGTGCATGTAAGTGTGTGCAAGTGCATGAAAGTGCGTGTAAGTGCGTGTAAGTTTGTGAAGTGCATGTAAGTGTGTGTAAGTGCGTGCAAGTATGTGGAAGTGTGTGCAAGTGCGTATAGGTGCGTGTAAGTGCGTGTAAGTGAGTGTAAGTATGTGTAAGTGCATATAAGTGCGTGCTAGTGGGTGCCAGTGCGTGCCAGTGCGTTTAAGTTCATGTAAGAGCCTGTAAGTATGTGTGAGTGCGTATATGTGCGTGTAAGTGCCTGAAAGGGTGTGTAAGTGGATGTAAGTGCGTGTAAGTGCGTGTAAGTGCGTGTAAGTGCGTGTAAGTGCGTGTAAGTACGTGTTAGTGTGTGTAAGTACGTGTAAGTGCGTGTAAGTTTGTGTGAGTTTGTGTTAGTGCCTGCAAGTGCATGTAAGTGCATGCAAGTGCGTGCAAGTTTGTGTAAGAGCGTGCAAGTGCATGTAAGTGTGTGTAAGTGCGTTGAAGTGCGTGGAAGTGCGTGTAAGACGTGGAAGTGCGTGTGAGTTCGTGTAAGTGCGTGTAAGTGCATGTACATTCGTATAAATGCGTATACGTGCGTGTAAGTGCGTGTAAGTACGTATAAGTACATGTAAGTGCATGTACGTGCATGTAAGTGCGTGGAAGTGCGTGTAAGACGTGGAAGTGCGTGTGAGTTCGTGTAAGTGCGTGTAAGGGCATGTACATACGTATAAATGCGTATACGTGAGTGTAAGTGCGTGTAAGTACGTGTACGTGTGTATAAGTGTGTGTAAGTGCGTGTAAGTGCGTATAAGTACGTGTAAGCGTGTGTAAGCGCGTGTAAGCGCGTGTAAGCACGTGTAAGTGCGTGTAAGTGCATGTACATTCGTATAAATGCGTATACGTGCGTGTAAGTGCGTGTAAGTACGTATAAGTACATGTAAGTGCATGTACGTGCATGTAAGTGCGTGGAAGTGCGTGTAAGACGTGGAAGTGCGTGTGAGTTCGTGTAAGTGCGTGTAAGTGCATGTACATTCGTATAAATGCGTATACGTGCGTGTAAGTGCGTGTAAGTACGTGTACGTGTGTATAAGTGTGTGTAAGTGCGTGTAAGTTTGTGTTAGTTTGTGTAAGTGTGTGAGAGTGTGTGTCAGTACGTATAAGTGCGTATAAGTGTGTGTAAGTGCGTGTAAGTGCGTGTAAGTGCGTTTAAGTGCATGTAAGTGCGTGTAAGTTCTTGTAAGTACGTGCCTGTACATATAAGTGCGTGCGAGTATGCGTAAGTTTGTGTAAGTGCATGTAAGTGCCTGTAAGGGCGCGTAAGTGCGTGTAGGGGCGTGTAAGTGCATGTAAGTGCGTGTACATGCATGTAAATGTGTCTAAGTGCGTACAAGTGCGTGTAAGTGCGTGTAAGTGTATGTAAGTACGGTTAAGTGTGTGTAAGTTTGCGTGGGTTTTTGTTAGTATGTTTAGTGCTTGTAAGTACGTGTAAGTGCGAATAAGTGCGTGTAAGTGCGTGTAAGTGCGTGCAAGTGCGTGCAAGTGCGTGCAAGTGCGTGTAAGTGTGTTTAAGTATGTGTAAGTACGTGTAAGTACATGTAAGATCGTGTAAGTATGTGTAAGTGTTTGTACGTTTGTGAAAGTGGGTGTAAGTGCGTGTAAGTGCATGTAAGTGCATGTACGTATGTATAAGTGCGTGTAAGTGCGTGTAAGTTTGTGTAAGTGTGTATAAGTGTGTCTAAGTGCATGTAAGTGCGTGTAAGTGCGTGTGAGTTTGTATCAGTGCGTGTAAGTCGGGTAAGTATGTGTAAATGAGTGTAAGTACGTGTAAGTGAGTGTAAGTGCGTGTGAGTGTGTGTGAGTGCGTGTAAGTGCGTGTGAGTGCATGTAAGTATGTGTAAGTTTGTGTAAGTGCGCATAAGTGCGTGTACGTTTGTGTAAGTACGTATAAGTATGTGTAAGTGCGTATAAGTGCATGAAAGATCGTGTTAGTGAGTGTAAGTGTGCATAAGTGCGTGCAAGTGCGTGTAAGTATGTGTAAGTGCGTGTAAGTGCATGTAAGTTAATGTAAGTATGTATACGTGCGTGGAAGTGTGTGTAAGTGCGTATAAGTACTTTTAAGTGCGTGCAAGTGCGTGTAAGTGCGTGTAAGTACCTGTACGTGCGTGTAAGTGTGTGTAAGTGTGTGTTAGTGCGTGTAAGTGTCTGTCAGTGCGCGTAAGTGCGTGTAAGTTTGTGTAAGTACGTATAAGTGCATGTAAGTTCGTGTAAGTGTGTGTAAGTGCATGTGAGTGCGTGTGAGTGTGTGTAAGTGCGTGTAAGAGCATGTAAATACGTGTATGTTTGTATAAGTGCGTGTATGTGCGTATACGTTCATATAAGTGTGTGCAAGTGCGTGTAAGTGCGTGTAAGTGCCTGTAGGTGTGTGTAAGTACGAACAAGTTTGTGTAAGTTTAGGTAAGTGCGTGTAAGTGTGTGTAAGTTCGTGTAAATGCGTGTAAGTGTGTGTGAGTTCGTGTCACTTAGTGTAAGTGCGTGTAGGTGTGTATAAGTGCGTGTAAGTACATGTAAGTATGTGTAAGTCTGTGTAAGTACGTGTGAGTGCGTGTAAGTACGTGTAAGTGCGTGTAAGTGCATGTAAGTTTGTGTAAGTGCGTGTAAGTACGTGTAAGTTTGCGCCACTGTGTGTAAGTGCGTGTAAGTGTGTCTTAGTACGTATAAGTGTGTGTAAGTGCATGTAAGTGCGTATAAGTTTGTGTAAGTACGTATAAGTACGTGTAAGTGCGTGTAGGTACGTGTAAGTGCGTGTAAGTTTATGTAAGTGCATGTAAGTACGTGTAAGTTTGTGTTAGTGCATGTGAGTACGTCTAAGTATGTGTAAGTGTGTGTAAATGTGTGTAAGTATATGTAAGTGCGTGTAAGTACGTGTACGTGCATGTGAGTGTGTGTAAGCACGTAAAAGTATGTGTAAGTGTGTGTAAGTACGTGTAAGCGTGTGTCAGTGCAGGTAAGTGTGTGTTAGTTTGTGTAAGTGCGTATAAGCTTGTGTAAGTATATGTAAGTGCCTGTAAGTGTGTGAAAGTGCGTTTACGTGCGTATAAGTGCGTGCCAGTGTATGCGAGTCTGTGTAAGTTTGTGTAAGTGTGTGTAAGTGCGTGTAAGTGTGTGTAATTACGTGGAAGTGCGTGTAAGTGCTTGTACGTATGTGGAAGTGTGTTTAAGTGTGTGTAAGTGCGTGTAAGTGCGTGTAAGTGTTTGTAGTGCGTGTAAGTGTGTGTGAGTTTGTGTCAGTGTGTCTAAGTGCATGTAAGTGCGTGTAAGTATGTGTAAATGTGTGTAAGTGCGTGTAAGTATGTGGAAGAGTGTGTAAGTTCGTGTGAGTGTGTGTAAGTGCGTATAAGTGCATGTAAGTTCGTGTAAGTGCGTTTGAGTACGTGTAAGTATGTGTATATTCGTGTAAGTGTGTGTAAGTGTGTGTAAGTATGTGTAGGTGCGTATAAGTATGTGTAAGTGCGTGTAAATGCGTGTACGTTTGTGTAAGTTTGTGTAAGTTTGTGTAAGTGCGTGTAAGTTTGTGTAAGTGCGTGTAAGTGCGTGTGAGTTTGTGTCAGTGTGTGTAAGTGCGTGTAAGTACGTGTAAGTGGGTATAAGTGCGTGTAAGTGTGTGTGAGTACGTGTAAGTGTATGTAAGTGCATGTAAGTACGTGTAAGTTTGTTTAAGTGTGTGTAAGTGTGTGCAAGTTCGTGTAAGTGTGTAGAAGTGTGTGAGAGTGCATGTAAGTGCGTATAGGTACATGTAAGTTCATGTAAGTATGTGTACGTTGATGTAAGTGTGTGTAAGTATGTGTAAGTACGTGAAAGTGTGTGTAGGTACATGTCAGTGCGTGTAAATGCGTGTAATTGCATGTAAGTCTGTGTAAGTGCGTGTAAGTGCGTGTAAGTGTGTGTAAGTGTGTGTAGGTATGTGTAAGTATGTGTAAGTGCGTTTAAGTGCGTGTGAGTACGTGTAAGTGCATGTACGTTTGTGTAAGTGTGTGTAAGTGCGTGTAAGTGTGTGTAAGCGTGTATGTGCATGTAAGTGCTTGTAAGTGCGTGTAAATGCATGTAAGTGCATGTAACTCCGTATAATTGTGTGTAAGTGTGTGAAAGTGTGTGTAAGTATGTGTAAGTACGTGTAAGTACGTGTAAGTGCATGTTAGTACGTGTAATTACGTGTCAGTGCGTGTTAGTAAGAGTAAGTTCATGTAAGTGCGTGTAAGTATGTGTCAGTGCATGTAAGTACGTGTAAGTGCGTGTAAGTGCGTGTAAGTACGTGTCAGTGCGTGTTAGTAAGAGTAAGTTCATGTAAGTGCGTGTAAGTATGTGTCAGTGCATGTAAGTACGTGTAAGTGCGTGTAAGTGCGTGTAAGTACGTGTAAGTGCGTCTAAGTGTGTGCAAGTGCATGCAAGTGCGTGTAAGTGCATGTAAGTGCGTGTAAGTATGTGTAAGTGCGTGTAAGTTGGTGTAAGTGCATATAAGTATGTGTAAGTACGTGTTAGAGTGTGTACGTACATTTAAGAGCGTGTAAGTGCGTGTAAATGCGTGTAAGTGCGTGTAAGTCATGCAAGTGCGTGTAAGTGCGTACAAGTGCGTGTAAGTGCGTGTAAGTACGTATATGTGTATGTAATTACGTATATGTGCGTGTAAGTGTGTGTAAGTGTGTGTAAGTGCATGTAAGTGTATGTAAGTGTGTGCCAGTGCGTGCCAGTGCGTGCCAGTACGTGTAAGTTTGTGTACGTACGTGTAAGTGCGTATAAGTGTGAGTAAGTGTGTGTAAGTACGTGTAATTGCGTGTAAGTGCGTGTATGTGCGTGTAAGTGTGTGTAAGTGTGTGCCATTATGTGCCAGTGCGTGCCAGTGTGTACCAGTACGTATAAGTGCGTGTAAGTGCGTGTTAGTACGTGCAAGTGTGTGTAATTACATGTAAGCGCGTGTACGTTTGTGTGAGTTTGTGTCAGTGCGTGTCAGTGCGTGTAAGTAGGTGGAAGTGCATGTAAGTGCGTGTAAGTGTGTGTAAGTGCGTGTTAGTACGTGCAAGTGTGTGTAATTACATGTAAGCGCGTGTACGTTTGTGTGAGTTTGTGTCAGTGCGTGTCAGTGCGTGTAAGTAGGTGGAAGTGCATGTAAGTGAGTGTAAGTGCGTTTAAGTGCGTGGAAGTGCGTGTAAGTACGTGGAAGTACATGTAAGTTCGTGGAAGTGGATGTAAGTGCGTGTACATACGTACACGCACTTACATCCACTTCCACAAACTTACACGTACATACGTGTACATGCGTGTAAGTGCGTGTACATGTGTGTAAGTACGTGTAAGTACATGTAAGTTTGTATAAGTTTGTGTAAGTGTGTGTAAGTATGTATAAGTACGTGTAAGTGCGTATAAGTGCGTATATGTGCGTGTAAGTGCGTGTAAGTGTGTGTAAGTACGTGTAAGTGCATATAAGTACGTGTAAGTATGTATAAGTGCGTGCCAGTGCATGCCAATGCGTGCCAATGCATGTACCTTTGTGTAAGTGCATGTTAGTGCGTGTAAGTGTTTGTAAGTACGTGTAAGTGCGTGTAAGGTCGTGTAAGTGTGTGTAAGTGCGTGTAAGTGCGTGTAAGTGCATGTAAGTGCTATAAGTGCATGTAAGTACGTATAAGTGTGTATAATTGGATGAAAGTGCGTGTAAGTATGTGCAAGTTCGAATGAGTTCATGTCCGTGCGTGTAAGTGCGTGTAAGTGCGTGTAAGTGGGTGTAAGTGCGTGTAAATGCGTGTAAGTACGTGCAAGTGTGTGTAAGTGCGTTTAAGTGCGTGTAAGTACGTGTAAGTGCGTGTAAGTTTGTGTAAGTACGTGTAAGTGCGTATGCATTCATGAAAATGCATGTAAGTAGGTGTAAGTGGGTGTAAGTACATGTATGAGTGTGTAAGTGCCTGTAAGTGCGTGTAAGTTTGTGTAAGTACGTGTAAGTGTGTGTAGGTGCGTGTAAGTACGTGTACCTGTGTGTAAATATATGTAAGTGCGTGTAAGTGTGTGTAATTACGTGTAAGTGTGTGTAAGTGCGTGTAAGTGCGTATAAGCGCGTGTAAGTATGTGTAAGTACGTGTAAGTGCGTATAAGTGCGTGTAAATGTGTGTAAGGGCGTGTTAGTACGTATGAGTGCGTGTAAGTACGTGCAAGTGCGTGTAAGTGTGTACAAGTGCATGCAAGTGCATGTAAGTGCGTGTAAGTACGTATAAGTGTGTGTAAGTGTGTGTAAGTTTATGTAAGTGCGTATAAGTATGTGTAAGTGCGTGTTAGTGTGTGTAAGTGCGTGTTAGAGCGTGTAAGTGTGTGTAAGTGCGTGTAAGTGGGTCTAAGTACGTACAAGTGTGTCTAAGTGCGTACAAGTGTGTGTAAGTGTATGTAAATGCGTGTAAGTGCGTGTAAGTATGTGTAAGTGCGTTTAAGTACGTGGAAGTGTATGTAAGCATGTAGAAGTACGTGTAAGTGCGTGTAAGTGCGTGCCAATGCGTACCAGTGCGTGTCACTGTCTGTAAGTTTCTATAAGTGCGTGTAAGTGCGTGTAAGTGCGTGTAAGTATGTGTAAGTACGTGTAAAGGCGTGTAAGTGCGTGTAAGTACGTGTATGTACATATAAGGGTGTGTATGTGTGTGTAAGTGTGTGTAAGTACGTGTAAGTGCATGTAAGTGTGTGGAAGTGCGTGTAAGTGCGTGTAAGTTTGTATGAGTTTGTGTCAGTGCGTGTAAGTGCATGTAAGTGCGTGTAAGTGCGTGTAAGTGCATGCAATTATGTGTAAGTGTGTGCAAGTATGAGTAAGTGCGTGTAAGTGCATTTAAATGTGTAGAAGTGCATGTAAGTGCATGGAAGTGTGTGTAAGTTTGTATAAGTGCATGTAAGTGCGTGTACGTTTGTGTAAGTACGTGTACGTGCATGTAAGTATGTGTAAGTGCGTGTACATGTGTGTAAGTGCGTGTAAGTATGTGTAAGTTTGTGTACGTTTGTGTAAGTACGTGTAAGTGCGTGTAAGTGCTATAATTTTGTGTCAGTGCGTGTAAGTGCGTTTAAGTGCGTCTAAATCCGTGTAAGTACATGAAAGTGCATGTAAGTGTGTGTAAGTGCGTGTAGGTATGTGTAAGTGCATGTAAGTTTGTGTAAGTGCGTGTAAGTATGTGTAAGTATATGTAAGTACGTGTAAGTGCGTGTAAGTACGTATAAGTGCATGTAAGTCCGTGTAAGTGCGTGTAAGTACGTATAAGTGCATGTAAGTCCGTGTAAGTGCGTGTAAGTACGTATAAGTGCATGTAAGTCCGTGTAAGTGCGTGTAAGTACGTATAAGTGCATGTAAGTCCGTGTAAGTGCGTGTAAGTACGTGTAAGTGTGTGTAAGTGCGTGTAGGTATGTGTAAGTGCATGTAAGTTTGTGTAAGTGCGTGTAAGTATGTGTAAGTATATGTAAGTACGTGTAAGTGCGTGTAAGTACGTATAAGTGCATGTAAGTCCGTGTAAGTGCGTGTAAGTGCGTGTAAGTGCGTATAAGTAAGTGTAAATGTGTGTAAGTAGGTGTAAGTGTGTGTAGGTACGTGTAAGTGTGTGTAAGTGCGTGTTAGTGCGTGTTAGCACGTGTAAGTATGTATAAGTGCGTGTAAGTGCGTCTAAGTACGTGTCAGTGCGTGTAAGTGCGTGTAAGTGCGTGTATGTGCATGTACGTATGTGTAAGTTTGTGTAAGTGTGTGTAAGTACGTGTAAGTGTGTGTAAGTGCGTGTAAGTGTGTGTAATTACGAGTAAGTGTGTGTAAGTGCGTGTAAGTACATGTAAGTGTGTGTAAGTGCGTGTAAGTGCATGTACGTGCGTATAAGTACGTATAAGTGCGTGTAAGTGCGTGCAAGTACGTGCGAGTGCGTGCCAGTGCGTACCAGTACGTGTAAGTTCATGTCAGTCCGTATAAGTGCGTGTAAGTGTGTGTAAGTATGTGTAAGTGCGTGTAAGGGCGTGTAAGTGCGTGTAAGTGCGTGTAAGTGCGTGTAAGTGCGTGTAAGTTCATGTAAGTACGTGTAAGTCTGTGTAAGTGGGTGTAAGTGCGTGTAAATGTGTATATGTGTGTGTACGTGCGTGTAAGTGCGTGTAAGTTTGTGTGAGTTCCTGTTAGTGTATGTAAGTGAGTGTAAGTGCGTGTGAGTATGTGCAAGTGCATATAAGTGCATGCAAGTCCGTGTAAGTATTGTAGGTGTGTGTAAGTGCGTGTAAGTATGTGTAAGTTTGTGTATGTACGTGTAAGTACATGTAAGTTTGTGTAGGTGCATGTAAGTGCGTGTAAGTGCGTGTAAGTGCATGTTGGTGTGTGTACGTGTGTGTAACTGCGTATAAGTTTGTATGAGTTTGTGTAAGTGTGTGTAAGTGTGTGTGAGTTTGTGTCACTATGTGTAAGTGCGTGTAAGTGCGCGGAAGTGTGTTTGAGTTTGTGTTAGTGCGTGAAAGTGTGTGTAAGTGCGTATAAGTGCGTGTAAGTGCTTGTGAGTGCGTGTAAGTGTCTGTTAGTGTGTGTACGCACGTGTAAGTATGTGTAAGTACGTGTAAGTGCGTATAAGATCGTGTCAGTGTGTGTAAGTACATGTAAGTGTGTGTAAGTGTATGTACTTGTGTGTAAGTGCATGTAAGTGCGTGTATTCGTCTAAGTACGTGTAAGTGCGTGTAAGTGCGTGTAAGTTTGCGTAAGTGTGTCTAAGTGTGTGTAAGTGTGTGTAAGTGCATGTAAGTATGTGTAAGTGCATGTAAGTATGTGTAAGTTTGTGTAAGCGTGTGTAAGTGCGTGTAAGTGCATGTAAGTACGTGTAAGTGCGTGTAAGTGGGTGTAAGTGCGTGTAAGTACGTGTAAGTGCGTGTACGTTCGTGTAAGTGCGTGTAAGTGCGTGTAAGTGCGTATAAGTGCGTGTAAGTGCGTGTAAGTGCGTGTAAGTACGTATAAGTGAGTGTAAGTGCGTGTAAGTGCGTGTAAGTGTGTATAAGTGCGTGTTAGTGCGTGTAAGTGCGTGTAAGTGTGTGTAAGTGCGTGCAAGTGCGTGTAAGTGTGTGTAAGTGCGTGTAAGTGCGTATAAGTGCGTGTAAGTGCGTGTAAGTGCGTGTAAGTACGTATAAGTGAGTGTAAGTGCGTGTAAGTGCGTGTAAGTGTGTATAAGTGCGTGTTAGTGCGTGTAAGTGCGTGTAAGTGTGTGTAAGTGCGTGCAAGTGCGTGTAAGTGTGTGTAAGTGCGTGTAAGTGCGTATAAGTGCGTGTAAGTGCGTGTAAGTGCGTGTAAGTACGTATAAGTGAGTGTAAGTGCGTGTAAGTGCGTGTAAGTGTGTATAAGTGCGTGTTAGTGCGTGTAAGTGCGTGTAAGTGTGTGTAAGTGCGTGCAAGTGCGTGTAAGTGTGTGTAAGTGCGTGTAAGTGCGTATAAGTGCGTGTAAGTGCGTGTAAGTGCGTGTAAGTACGTATAAGTGAGTGTAAGTGCGTGTAAGTGCGTGTAAGTGTGTATAAGTGCGTGTTAGTGCGTGTAAGTGCGTGTAAGTGTGTGTAAGTGCGTGCAAGTGCGTGTAAGTGTGTGTAAGTGCGTGTAAGTGCGTATAAGTGCGTGTAAGTGCGTGTAAGTGCGTGTAAGTACGTATAAGTGAGTGTAAGTGCGTGTAAGTGCGTGTAAGTGTGTATAAGTGCGTGTTAGTGCGTGTAAGTGCGTGTAAGTGTGTGTAAGTGCGTGCAAGTGCGTGTAAGTGTGTGTAAGTGCGTGTAAGTGCGTATAAGTGCGTGTAAGTGCGTGTAAGTGCGTGTAAGTACGTATAAGTGAGTGTAAGTGCGTGTAAGTGCGTGTAAGTGTGTATAAGTGCGTGTTAGTGCGTGTAAGTGCGTGTAAGTGTGTGTAAGTGCGTGCAAGTGCGTGTAAGTGTGTGTAAGTGCGTGTAAGTGCGTATAAGTGCGTGTAAGTGCGTGTAAGTGCGTGTAAGTACGTATAAGTGAGTGTAAGTGCGTGTAAGTGCGTGTAAGTGTGTATAAGTGCGTGTTAGTGCGTGTAAGTGCGTGTAAGTGTGTGTAAGTGCGTGCAAGTGCGTGTAAGTGTGTGTAAGTGCGTGTAAGTGCGTATAAGTGCGTGTAAGTGCGTGTAAGTGCGTGTAAGTACGTATAAGTGAGTGTAAGTGCGTGTAAGTGCGTGTAAGTGTGTATAAGTGCGTGTTAGTGCGTGTAAGTGCGTGTAAGTGTGTGTAAGTGCGTGCAAGTGCGTGTAAGTGTGTGTAAGTGCGTGTAAGTGCGTATAAGTGCGTGTAAGTGCGTGTAAGTGCGTGTAAGTACGTATAAGTGAGTGTAAGTGCGTGTAAGTGCGTGTAAGTGTGTATAAGTGCGTGTTAGTGCGTGTAAGTGCGTGTAAGTGTGTGTAAGTGCGTGCAAGTGCGTGTAAGTGTGTGTAAGTGCGTGTAAGTGCGTATAAGTGCGTGTAAGTGCGTGTAAGTGCGTGTAAGTACGTGTAAGTACGTGTACGTTCGTGTAAGTGCGTGTAAGTGCGTGTAAGTGCGTATAAGTGCATGTAAGTGCGTGTAAGTGCGTGTAAGTACATGTAAGTGCGTGTAAGTGTGTGTAAGTGGATGTAAGTACGTGGAAGTGCGTGTAAGTGGGTGTAAGTGCGTGTAAGTACGTGTAAGTGTGTCTGAGTGCGTGTAAGTGCCTGTTTGTGCGTATAAGTGCATGTAAGTACGTGTAAGTGCTTGTAAGTGCTTGTAAGTGCCTGTAAGTGCGCGCAAGTGCGTGTAAGTGAGTGTAAGTACCTGTAAGTACGTGTAAGTGCATGTAAGTACTTGTAAGTGAATGTAAGTGCGTGTAAGTACGTGTAAGTGGGTATAAGTGCGTGTAAGTACGTGTAAGTACGTGTATGTGCGTGTAAGTGCATGTAAGTGCGTGTAAGTACGTGTAAGTGGGTATAAGTGCGTGTAAGTACGTGTAAGTACGTGTAAGTGCGTGTAAGTGCGAGTAAGTGCGTGTAAGTGGATGTAAGTGCGTGTAAGTGCGTATAAGTGTGTGTAAGTGGGTGTAAGTGCGTGTAAGTGCGTATAAGTGCGTGTAAGTGCGTGTAAGTGCGTATAAGTGCGTGTAAGTGCGTGTAAGTGCGTATAAGTGCGTGTAAGTGCGTGTAAGTGCGTATAAGTGCGTGTAAGTGCGTGTAAGTGCGTATAAGTGCGTGTAAGTGCGTGTAAGTGCGTATAAGTGCGTGTAAGTGCGTGTAAGTGCGTATAAGTGCGTGTAAGTGCGTGTAAGTGCGTATAAGTGCGTGTAAGTGCGTGTAAGTGCGTATAAGTGCGTGTAAGTGCGTGTAAGTGCGTATAAGTGCGTGTAAGTGCGTGTAAGTGCGTATAAGTGCGTGTAAGTGCGTGTAAGTGCGTATAAGTGCGTGTAAGTGCGTGTAAGTGCGTATAAGTGCGTGTAAGTGCGTGTAAGTGCGTATAAGTGCGTGTAAGTGCGTGTAAGTGCGTATAAGTGCGTGTAAGTGCGTGTAAGTGCGTATAAGTGCGTGTAAGTGCGTGTAAGTGCGTATAAGTGCGTGTAAGTGCGTGTAAGTGCGTATAAGTGCGTGTAAGTGCGTGTAAGTGCGTATAAGTGCGTGTAAGTGCGTGTAAGTGCGTATAAGTGCGTGTAAGTGCGTGTAAGTGCGTATAAGTGCGTGTAAGTGCGTGTAAGTGCGTATAAGTGCGTGTAAGTGCGTGTAAGTGCGTATAAGTGCGTGTAAGTGCGTGTAAGTGCGTATAAGTGCGTGTAAGTGCGTGTAAGTGCGTATAAGTGCGTGTAAGTGCGTGTAAGTGCGTATAAGTGCGTGTAAGTGCGTGTAAGTGCGTATAAGTGCGTGTAAGTGCGTGTAAGTGCGTATAAGTGCGTGTAAGTGCGTGTAAGTGCGTATAAGTGCGTGTAAGTGCGTGTAAGTGCGTATAAGTGCGTGTAAGTGCGTGTAAGTGCGTATAAGTGCGTGTAAGTGCGTGTAAGTGCGTATAAGTGCGTGTAAGTGCGTGTAAGTGCGTATAAGTGCGTGTAAGTGCGTGTAAGTGCGTATAAGTGCGTGTAAGTGCGTGTAAGTGCGTATAAGTGCGTGTAAGTGCGTGTAAGTGCGTATAAGTGCGTGTAAGTGCGTGTAAGTGCGTATAAGTGCGTGTAAGTGCGTGTAAGTGCGTATAAGTGCGTGTAAGTGCGTGTAAGTGCGTATAAGTGCGTGTAAGTGCGTGTAAGTGCGTATAAGTGCGTGTAAGTGCGTGTAAGTGCGTATAAGTGCGTGTAAGTGCGTGTAAGTGCGTATAAGTGCGTGTAAGTGCGTGTAAGTGCGTATAAGTGCGTGTAAGTGCGTGTAAGTGCGTATAAGTGCGTGTAAGTGCGTGTAAGTGCGTATAAGTGCGTGTAAGTGCGTGTAAGTGCGTATAAGTGCGTGTAAGTGCGTGTAAGTGCGTATAAGTGCGTGTAAGTGCGTGTAAGTGCGTATAAGTGCGTGTAAGTGCGTGTAAGTGCGTATAAGTGCGTGTAAGTGCGTGTAAGTGCGTATAAGTGCGTGTAAGTGCGTGTAAGTGCGTATAAGTGCGTGTAAGTGCGTGTAAGTGCGTATAAGTGCGTGTAAGTGCGTGTAAGTGCGTATAAGTGCGTGTAAGTGCGTGTAAGTGCGTATAAGTGCGTGTAAGTGCGTGTAAGTGCGTATAAGTGCGTGTAAGTGCGTGTAAGTGCGTATAAGTGCGTGTAAGTGCGTGTAAGTGCGTATAAGTGCGTGTAAGTGCGTGTAAGTGCGTATAAGTGCGTGTAAGTGCGTGTAAGTGCGTATAAGTGCGTGTAAGTGCGTGTAAGTGCGTATAAGTGCGTGTAAGTGCGTGTAAGTGCGTATAAGTGCGTGTAAGTGCGTGTAAGTGCGTATAAGTGCGTGTAAGTGCGTGTAAGTGCGTATAAGTGCGTGTAAGTGCGTGTAAGTGCGTATAAGTGCGTGTAAGTGCGTGTAAGTGCGTATAAGTGCGTGTAAGTGCGTGTAAGTGCGTATAAGTGCGTGTAAGTGCGTGTAAGTGCGTATAAGTGCGTGTAAGTGCGTGTAAGTGCGTATAAGTGCGTGTAAGTGCGTGTAAGTGCGTATAAGTGCGTGTAAGTGCGTGTAAGTGCGTGTAAGTACGTGTAAGTGCGTGTAAGTGTGTGTAAGTGCGTGTAAGTGCGTGTAAGTGCGTGTAAGTGGGTGTAAGTGCGTGTAAGTGCGTATAAGTGCGTGTAAGTGTGTGTAAGTATGTGTAAGTACGTGTAAGTGCGTGTAAGTACGTGTAAGCATGTGTAAGCACGTGTAAGCGTGTGTAAGCATATGTAAGTGCATGTAAGTGCATGTAAGTGCGTGTAAGTGCGTGCAAGTGCGTGTAAGCGCGTGTAAGTGCGTGTAAGTGCGTGTAAGTGCATGTAAGTACGTGTAAGTGCGTCTAAGTGCGTGTAAGTGTGTGTGAGTGCGTGTAAGTGCGTGTAAGTGCGTGTAAGTGCATGTAAGTGCGTGTAAGTACGTGTAAGTGCGTGTAAGTGCGTGTAAGTGCGTGTAAGTGCGTGTAAGTGCGTGTAAGTGCGTGTAAGTGCGTGTACGTGCGTGTA
>SZWC01026675.1:0-11811 GCA_023375785.1 Penium margaritaceum
GGGTACTGTAAGTGGCAGAGTAGCCTTGCTGCTATAATCCACTGAGGTTCAGCCTCTGTTCTACCGATTTGTTCCTCCGGGAACTCCCCTCCCCTCCCCTCACCTCCCCCCTAACGAGATGTTCGCTCTTGCGGACGCATGCGGGTTCGACTTCCGCTCTTGTTTAAGCCCATTCCACTGCATCAACAGCCCGCAAACCAGGCCACGCACCGCCGTCGCCCACCAACGCACTCCGCTGTCTGCACAAGACGCACACCCACGCATTGCCGACCCGTTCCACGCCCACCCGCACGTACCAACCCAAGCACATGCACGCCTCTTTCCCTCCCCACGTGTCGTACCAACCCAGGCACCCCCGCGCCTCTTTCCAACCCCAAAGATCGTACCAACCCAAGCGCCCGCACCCCTCTTTTCCACCCCACGAGTCGCACCAACCCAAGCTCCCGCACCCCTCCTTTCCACCCCACGAGTCGTACCGTCCCATTCGCCATCCCACGCACGCACCGCATGCCTCGTCTCTGTAGCCTCACTCCCGTCGCCTCTCGTTAATCCCACCACTGTGTACGCCAATAATACGACAAGCCTCCACAATGCCCGACCGCCTCTCATCTGTCGCATTCGCACGTTGCTACCGCCACCCCACCCCACCCCTCCTCGACACCGCCCGTGCTGCCTGGTCCACAAACCATTGCCATGCGCGCACCTCCGTCCTCCCTCCCACACCCCCTCCCCTCCTCCCCGTGTGGATATACAACGCATCGACGTGCCTATTCCGCTCCTTCACGTTGCATCGCCGTGCCCGCTTACACACGTGTCACATTATCGGCCCATCCCTTTCAAAGCGTGGTACGATCATACCTGTGCTTCTACTGCGGATCCCATTCGAACTCCGCAGATAAGCACCCATGGGCTAGAATAGTACTGGGATGGGTGACCTCCCGGGAAGTCCTGGTGTTGTACCCATTTTTATCCCTAAAGGCACCCTCGATTCCTCTGCGAGACTAGGGAGCCGAAACTAGGACGCGAGTGGCGCACTTGCGCCCTATTTCCACCCTCGTTGTGTCCTACTTGAGCCCCAGTTCTGCCCTACTTACTTCCACCTTGCTTGCACCCTACTTGTGACCTATCTGTCCTACTTACGCCCTACTTGTGCCCTACTTGCCCCCTACTTGCGCCCTACTTGCACCCTACTTGCGCCCTACTTGCGCCATACTTGCACCCTACTTGCACCCTACTTGCGCCCTACTTGCGCCCTACTTGCGCCTACTTGCGCCCTACTTCCCCCCTACTTCAGCTGTACTTTCGCCCTACTTGCGTCCTACTTGCGCCCTACTTCTGCCCTACTTCCACCCTGCCCCACGTCCGTGCCGACATCGATCACCCAAGTTCCGCTCACAAATTCCAGCCCACGCGCCCTAGAGCATACGACGTAGCGCCTCCGGGCACGCGTCTCGGGAGTCTCCGACACTAAGGGGCGGGAATTTCTGCCGACCCGAAATCAAGAAAACTCATCCATACGCACGTCGCACGCCCGTACGGACATCGGTGACCCAACTCCCGCTCAAAATTTCCAGCCCACGCGCCCTGGAGCATACGACGTAGCGCCTCCGGGCACGCATCTCGGGAGCCTCCAAGACAAAGGGGCGGGAATTTCCGCCGACCCAAAATGGAGAAAACTCATGCATACGCACGTCACACGCCCGTGCCGACATTGGTGACCCAACTCCCGCTCGAAAATTCCAGCCCACGCGCCCTGGAGCATACAACGTAGCATCTCCGGGCACGCGTCTTGGGAGCCTCCGAGACTAAGGGGCGGGAGTTTCCGCCGACCCGAAATCAAGAAAACTCATCCATACGCACGTCGCATGCCCGTACCAACATCGGTGACCCAACTCCCGCTCGAAAATTCCAGTTCACGCGCCCTGGAGCATACGACGTAACGCCTCCGGGCACGCGTCTCGGGAGCCTCCGAGACTAAGGGGTGGGAGTTTCCGCCGACCGGAAATCAAGAAAACTCATCCATACGCACACCGCACGCCCGTACCGACATAGATGACCCATCTCCAGCTCGAAAATTCCAACCCACGCACCCTTGAGTATATGACGTAGCGCCTCGGGGCACGCGTCTTGGGAGCCTCCGAGACTAAGGGGCGGGAATTTCCGCCGACCCAAAATGGAGAAAACTCATCCATACGCACGGTGCACGCCCGTGTCGACATCAGTGACCCAACATTCGCTCGAAAATTCCAACCCACGCGCCCTGGAGCATACGACGTAGCGCCTTCGGGCACGCGTCTAAGGAGCCTCCGAGACAAAGGGGCGGGAATTTTGGCCGACCCAAAATCAAGAAAACTCATCCATACGCACATCACACGCCCGTTCCGACATGGATGATCCAACTCCTTCCCAAAAATTCCAACCCATGTGCCCTAGAGCATACGACGTAGCTCCTCCGGGCACGCGTCTCGGGAGCCCCTGAGACGAAGGGGAGGGAATTTCCGCCGCTTACACCATACTTGCGCCCTAGTTACGCCCTACTTGCGCCCTACTTGCGCCCTACTTGTGCCCTACTTGCGTCCTACCTGCGCCCTACTTGCGCCCTACTTACGCCCTACTTGCGCCCTACATGCGCCCTTTTTGCGCCCTAGTTGCGCCCTACGTGCGCCTTTCTTGCGCCCTACTTGTGCCCTTCTTACATCCTACTTGCGCCCTACTTGCGCCCTACTTGCGTCCTACTTGCACCCTACTTGTGCCCTACTTGCGCCCTACTTGCGCCATACTTGCACCCTACTTGCGTCCTACTTGCACCCCACTTGCGCCCTACTTCCGCCCTACTTGCGCCCTACTTGCCCCCAACTTGTACCCTAGTTGCGCCCTACTTGCGCCCTACTTGCACCCTATTTGTGCCCTACTTACGCCCTACTTGCGCCCTACTTGCGCCCTGCTTGCGCCCTACTTGCGCCCTACTTGCGCTTTACTTGCGCCCTACTTGCGCCCTACTTGCGGCCTACTTGCGCCCTACTTGCGCCCTACTTCCGCCCTACTTGCGCCCTACTTGCGCCCTAGTTGCGCCCTAATTGCGCCCTACTTGGGCCCTACTTGTGCCCTACTTTCACCCTACGTGCACCCTACTTGCCCCCTACTTGCGCCCTACTTGCGCCCTACTCGCGCCCTACTTGCGCCCTACTTGCGCCCTCCTTCCGCCCTACTTGCGCCCTACTTGCGCCCTAGTTGCGCCCTAATTGCGCCCTACTTGGGCCCTACTTGTGCCCTACTTTCACCCTACGTGCACCCTACTTGCCCCCTACTTGCGCCCTACTTGCGCCCTACTCGCGCCCTACTTGCGCCCTACTTGCGCCCTCCTTCCGCCCTACTTGCGCCCTACTTGCGCCCTAGTTGCGCCCTAATTGCGCCCTACTTGGGCCCTACTTGTGCCCTACTTTCACCCTACGTGCACCCTACTTGCCCCCTACTTGCGCCCTACTTGCGCCCTACTCGCGCCCTACTTGCGCCCTACTTGCGCCCTCCTTCCGCCCTACTTGCGCCCTACTTGCGCCCTAGTTGCGCCCTAATTGCGCCCTACTTGGGCCCTACTTGTGCCCTACTTTCACCCTACGTGCACCCTACTTGCCCCCTACTTGCGCCCTACTTGCGCCCTACTCGCGCCCTACTTGCGCCCTACTTGCGCCCTCCTTCCGCCCTACTTGCGCCCTACTTGCGCCCTAGTTGCGCCCTAATTGCGCCCTACTTGGGCCCTACTTGTGCCCTACTTTCACCCTACGTGCACCCTACTTGCCCCCTACTTGCGCCCTACTTGCGCCCTACTCGCGCCCTACTTGCGCCCTACTTGCGCCCTCCTTCCGCCCTACTTGCGCCCTACTTGCGCCCTAGTTGCGCCCTAATTGCG
The DNA here is from genome assembly GCA_023375785.1 of Penium margaritaceum. NCBI lineage: Eukaryota > Viridiplantae > Streptophyta > Zygnematophyceae > Desmidiales > Peniaceae > Penium > Penium margaritaceum. The sequence continues at coordinate 3,908 of SZWC01026675.1, forward strand.
CCCTACTTGGGCCCTACTTGTGCCCTACTTTCACCCTACGTGCACCCTACTTGCCCCCTACTTGCGCCCTACTTGCGCCCTACTCGCGCCCTACTTGCGCCCTACTTGCGCCCTCCTTCCGCCCTACTTGCGCCCTACTTGCGCCCTAGTTGCGCCCTAATTGCGCCCTACTTGGGCCCTACTTGTGCCCTACTTTCACCCTACGTGCACCCTACTTGCCCCCTACTTGCGCCCTACTTGCGCCCTACTCGCGCCCTACTTGCGCCCTACTTGCGCCCTCCTTCCGCCCTACTTGCGCCCTACTTGCGCCCTAGTTGCGCCCTAATTGCGCCCTACTTGGGCCCTACTTGTGCCCTACTTTCACCCTACGTGCACCCTACTTGCCCCCTACTTGCGCCCTACTTGCGCCCTACTCGCGCCCTACTTGCGCCCTACTTGCGCCCTCCTTCCGCCCTACTTGCGCCCTACTTGCGCCCTAGTTGCGCCCTAATTGCGCCCTACTTGGGCCCTACTTGTGCCCTACTTTCACCCTACGTGCACCCTACTTGCCCCCTACTTGCGCCCTACTTGCGCCCTACTCGCGCCCTACTTGCGCCCTACTTGCGCCCTCCTTCCGCCCTACTTGCGCCCTACTTGCGCCCTAGTTGCGCCCTAATTGCGCCCTACTTGGGCCCTACTTGTGCCCTACTTTCACCCTACGTGCACCCTACTTGCCCCCTACTTGCGCCCTACTTGCGCCCTACTCGCGCCCTACTTGCGCCCTACTTGCGCCCTCCTTCCGCCCTACTTGCGCCCTACTTGCGCCCTAGTTGCGCCCTAATTGCGCCCTACTTGGGCCCTACTTGTGCCCTACTTTCACCCTACGTGCACCCTACTTGCCCCCTACTTGCGCCCTACTTGCGCCCTACTCGCGCCCTACTTGCGCCCTACTTGCGCCCTCCTTCCGCCCTACTTGCGCCCTACTTGCGCCCTAGTTGCACCCTACTTGCGCCCTACTTGCGCCTTACTTGCGCCCTACTTGCGCCCTACTTGCACCCTACTTGGGCCCTACTTGCGCGCTACATGCGCCCCACTTGGGCCCTTCTTGCGCCCTACTTGCGCCCTACTTGCGTCCTCTATGTGCCCTACTTGCACCCTACTTGCGCCCTACTTGCGCCCTACTTGCGCCCTACTTGCTCCCTACTTGCACCCTACTTGTGCCCTACTTGCGCCCTACTTGCGCCATACTTGCACCCTACTTGCGCCTTACATACATCCTACTTGCGTCCTATTTGCGTCCTAAACGCGTCTTACTTGCGCCGTACTTGCGCCCTACTTGCGCCCTAGTTACGCCCTACTTACGCCCTACTTGCGCCCTACTTGTGCCCTACTTACACCCTACTTGCACCCTACTTGCGCCCTACGTGCGCCCTACTTGCACCCTACTTACTTGCGCCCTGCTTGCGCCCTACTTGCACCCTACTTGCGCCCTACTTGCGCCCTACTTGCGCACTACTTGCGCCCTACTTGTGCCCAACTTGCGCCCTACTTGCGCCCTACTTGCGCCGTACTTGCGCCGTACTTGCGCCCTACTTGCGCCCTACTTGCGCTCTACTTGCGCCCTACTTGCGCCCTACTTGCGTCCTACTTATGCCCTACTTGCGCCCTACTTGCGCCGTACTTGCGCCGTACTTGCGCCCTACTTGCGCCCTACTTGCGCTCTACTTGCGCCCTACTTGCGCCCTACTTGCGTCCTACTTATGCCCTACTTGCGCCCTACTTGCGCCGTACTTGCGCCGTACTTGCGCCCTACTTGCGCCCTACTTGCGCTCTACTTGCGCCCTACTTGCGCCCTACTTGCGTCCTACTTATGCCCTACTTGCGCCCTACTTGCGCCGTACTTGCGCCGTACTTGCGCCCTACTTGCGCCCTACTTGCGCTCTACTTGCGCCCTACTTGCGCCCTACTTGCGTCCTACTTATGCCCTACTTGCGCCCTACTTGCGCCGTACTTGCGCCGTACTTGCGCCCTACTTGCGCCCTACTTGCGCTCTACTTGCGCCCTACTTGCGCCCTACTTGCGTCCTACTTATGCCCTACTTGCGCCCTACTTGCGCCGTACTTGCGCCGTACTTGCGCCCTACTTGCGCCCTACTTGCGCTCTACTTGCGCCCTACTTGCGCCCTACTTGCGTCCTACTTATGCCCTACTTGCGCCCTACTTGCGCCGTACTTGCGCCGTACTTGCGCCCTACTTGCGCCCTACTTGCGCTCTACTTGCGCCCTACTTGCGCCCTACTTGCGTCCTACTTATGCCCTACTTGCGCCCTACTTGCGCCGTACTTGCGCCGTACTTGCGCCCTACTTGCGCCCTACTTGCGCTCTACTTGCGCCCTACTTGCGCCCTACTTGCGTCCTACTTATGCCCTACTTGCGCCCTACTTGCGCCGTACTTGCGCCGTACTTGCGCCCTACTTGCGCCCTACTTGCGCTCTACTTGCGCCCTACTTGCGCCCTACTTGCGTCCTACTTATGCCCTACTTGCGCCCTACTTGCGCCGTACTTGCGCCGTACTTGCGCCCTACTTGCGCCCTACTTGCGCTCTACTTGCGCCCTACTTGCGCCCTACTTGCGTCCTACTTATGCCCTACTTGCGCCCTACTTGCGCCGTACTTGCGCCGTACTTGCGCCCTACTTGCGCCCTACTTGCGCTCTACTTGCGCCCTACTTGCGCCCTACTTGCGTCCTACTTATGCCCTACTTGCGCCCTACTTGCGCCGTACTTGCGCCGTACTTGCGCCCTACTTGCGCCCTACTTGCGCTCTACTTGCGCCCTACTTGCGCCCTACTTGCGTCCTACTTATGCCCTACTTGCGCCCTACTTGCGCCGTACTTGCGCCGTACTTGCGCCCTACTTGCGCCCTACTTGCGCTCTACTTGCGCCCTACTTGCGCCCTACTTGCGTCCTACTTATGCCCTACTTGCGCCCTACTTGCGCCGTACTTGCGCCGTACTTGCGCCCTACTTGCGCCCTACTTGCGCCTACTTAGGCCCTACTTGCACCCTACTTGCGCCCTACTTGCACCCTACTTGTGCCCTACTTGTGCCCTACTTGCCCCCTACTTGCGCCCTACTTACGCCCTACTTGCGCCCTACTTGCGCCCTACTTGCGCCCTACTTCCCCCTACTTCAGCTCTATTTTCGCCCTACTTGCGTCCTACTTTCGCCCTACTTCCGCCCTACTTCCACCCAGCCGCACGTCCGGGCCGACATCGATCACCCAAGTCACGCTCGAAAATTCCAGCCCACGCGCCCTAGAGCATACGACGTAGCGCCTATGGGCACGCGTCTCGGGAGCCTTCAACACTAAGGGGCGGGAATTTCTGCCAACCTGAAATCAAGAAAACTCATCCATACGCACGTCGCACGCCCGTACCGACATCGGTGACCCAACTCCCGCTCGAAAATTCCAGCCCACGCGCCCTGGAGCATGCGACGTAGCGCCTCTGGGCACGCGTCTTGGGAGCCTCCGAGACAAAGGGGCGGGAATTTCCGCCAACCTAAGATCGAGAAAACTCATCCATACGCACCTCGCACGCCCGTACCAACATCGGTGACACAACTTCCGCTCGAAAATACCAGCCCACGCGCCCTAGAGCATACGACATAGTGCCTCCGGGCACGCGTCTCGGGAGCCTCAGAGACTAAGGGGCGGGAATTTCCGCCAACCCAGAATCAAGAAAACTCATCCATACGCACGTCGCACGCCCGTACCGACATCGATGACCCATCTCCCGCTCAAAAAGGTTCAACCCACGCGCCCTATAGCATACGACGAAGCGCCTCCCGGCACGCGTCTCGGGAGCCTCCGAGACTAAGGGGCGGGAATTTCTGCCGACCCAAAATGGAGAAAACTCATGCATACGCACGTCGCACGCCCGTGCCGACATCGATGACCCAACTCCCGCTCGAAATTTCCAGCCCACGCGCCCTGGAGCATACAACGTAGCACCTCCGGGCACGCGTCTCGGGAGCCTCCGAGACGAAGGGACGGAAATTTCCGCCGACCCAAAATCGAGAAAACTCATCCATACGCAAGTCGCACGCCTGTACCGACATTGGTGACCCAACTCCCGCTCGAAAATTCTAGCCCATGCGCCCTGGAGCATACGCATAGCGCCTCCGGGCACACGTCTTGGGAGCCTCCGAGACTAAGGGGCGGGAATTTCTGCCGACCCGAAATCGAGAAAACTCATCCATACGCACGTCATAGGCCCTTGCCGACATTGGTGATCTAGCTCCCGCTCGAGAATTCCAGCCCACGCGCCCTGGAGCATACGACGTAGCGCCTCCGGGCACGCATCTCGGGAGCCTCCGAGATTAAGGGGCGAGAATTTCCGCCGACCGGAAATCGAGAAAACTCATCCATACGCACACCGCACGCCCGTACCGACATATAAGGGTGCACGCAATGCCAGATTCGCGAGTCTTGTAGAAGACTTGGAATCTCGAATCAAATCCATGTGTCAGATTCGGATTCGCGAATCTTTTGCAAAGAATCTCGAATCTGAGATTCTCGAGTCTATATCATTAAGATTCACGAATCTTCAGTTGAAGATTCACGATTCCACTACTTTCACCATGTCAGTTATAGACATTCATTTTTTACATTGTTCGTTGACTGTTACATTTGTATGTGACATACCTGGGTGCCCAAAACCTTTTCATGTCATGACACAGAGCAACTGCAAAATGGAGTGGCCAGTCACATTTCACAAAGGTTGCAATGTAATACAAATTTGGCACTAGACAGCAGCAAAACAAGGAATGGACCATTTCATCTTTGTGCTGAGAAGGGTCAGATTGACCCTCTCATGGGGAGGGTCAGTTGACCCCCCCCCCTACCCCACATGTCCTGCTACTGTTCACGACAGATTGCAACATGGCAAGCGGCATTGTCATGGGCTCAAGTTAGCATGTCAAGAGTCAACCATCAGCCTGTAAGAGGCTGGCCTACAGTCTGCCTTCACACGGCCTACACTAATCATGGCATTTCGACGACGTCTTCATCATCCAGAGATAGGCCATTGGCCATGTTCTCCAGGCCTGCTGCTTCATCATCTTCGTCGAGGTCGTCGCCGCGGTCTTCGTCATCATGGTCGTCCTCCGAGCTGCTGCTGTCGTCCTCTCCCTCCTCGTCACTGCTGCTCCCCTCATTGCCTCCACTGGATCCCCCAGCAGGCAGCACACCGGCTGCGGCCTTCTCAGCTCCGCGCCTCGATGCCCTACGCCTCGCCTTCTCCTTCGCTTCCTCCTCCTGCAATTCAACATCAACACTGCCATTCGGAGCAACAGGAAAATCTTTCAGTTGAGGGTCATTAATCCACGTTTTCAGCATCAAGACATCCTGGACAGTCATGTCACTCAGAGAGTGCATGTAGTCAGTCACCACATGACCCCCCAGGCTGAACATTCTCTCAAAGGGGGTGCTGGTTGCAGGAATAGCAAAGACATCGAGCACCACAAGAGCAAACGTGGGATACTTCACCACATTGTCCCGGAAGTAGTGGAGTACGTTCGTCCGACGCCCAACCCTAGCCTCCTTCTTCCACTCTTCCACTTCCTGCTCAAGCGAGTCTGGCTCGACCACCTCCTGCTCAGCAGGAGGCTCTTCAAACAGTTCATCCATGGTATCAGCCAAGGCGGCTTGCACCATGGACTTCTTTGCAGCACGCTGTGGTTGCTGTCGTCCACGCCTTCCTCCTCCAGTTGCTGTAGCTGCACCAACAGCTGAACTGCCAGCCGCCACATTGGCACCATCTGCTGCCTGGTCAGCATTGCCCAGGGAGGCTGCTGCAGCTGCTTCCTGCTCTGCTTGCCTTGCGGCTTCGCGCTCTGCTGCTGCTGCCGCTTCCTCCCGGCGCCTCACCACACGAGCATGGTAGGGCCGCATCTGCTCTACAACTTTCAGCTCCAGGTCAATTGGGTTCATGATGCCGAGGAGCTTGTGCACGCGGTCCAAGAAGCGGAAGCAGAAACGAGGGTCAATGGCTATTGCCACGACATGACGGACGGTCAGCTTCTTCACATACTTCTCGACCTGCACATTGCACTCAAGCACACAGCCACACCATCAATTGCACATTGCACATTGTACATTGAACATTCATTTGCAGTTGCATATTGCAGATCGATTTCAAGTTGTACATTGCAGACTGCACATTGCACATTGCACATCCGTCTCACATTGCAGACTGCACATTGCACATTGCACATCTGTCTCACATTGCAGACTGCACATTGCACATTGCACATTGCACATCAATCTCACCTTCTCCTGGATTGCTCCAAGTCCAGGCTTCAACTCAAGCAGGAGCCTGTCAGCAGGGTCAACATCCGAACGCTTCCTGCTCTTCTTCTCTGCGGCTGCAGCCTTCACCTGCCACTGGTGCACCTTTGCAATGATCACACTGAAGAAGGGAATGACCAGGGAGAGGGTCGGATAGTTCTGGCCACTGATGTCATCTGTGAAACCCTTAAAGGGCTTCAAGATGGCAGTGACGAGAGCCAGCAGCTCCCACCCGTTGCCGCTCGGTTTGAACTCTGGTGCCTTCCGCGTCAGCCACTGATCAAGCACATCCTTCAAGTGCACCACTCTGGTGCACATGTCCAGTGTGGAGTTCCACCTGGTCGGAGTGTCCTGGTGAAGGTGCAGGTACTGCACACCTGCAGAAGCAGCAGCAGCCTGAAGTGACTCTTCCCTCTTTGCACTACGTGTCACAAACGTCACAATGTCACGTGCAGTGCGGAGGTGTTCCTTGACAACCTCCTGCCCAATGAGGTCGTTGACGGCCAGGTTCATGGAGTGGCCCATGCATCGGATATGGCCCTCCTTCTTGAACTTGTCATTGTGCACAGTGAGAAAGGAATCGACCATGCTGTCATTGACACTGTCATTGTCGACTGTGAGACAGAAAATCTTGTCCCACAATCCCCAATCCTTCAGGGCTGCTGAGAAGAGTCCGTAAACATTCTCAGCAGTGGCAGAGCCCGACACAGATGGGAATGCAATTGCAATGCTTTGCATCTCCCAGTCAAAAATCCAGTGTGCAGTGATGCCAAGATATTTCACGTTGGCATCACTCTGCCATCCGTCTGTTGTGAAAGAGACACCAGACTCCACTTCAGCCAGAATTTTCTGTAGCTTCTTCCTGAAAGCCGCGGCCCCAAGCCTGATCAAACGCGCCAAAGCTGTGCGGCCTGGCAGACTGGCAAGAGGGTTACAGTGCAGAAAACTCTGACGCAGCCATCCAGATTCAATGGACAAGAATGAGTGGTTTTTGTCCACCACGTGCTTCCACACAAGGGAGTGAAAATACTTCCTGTTAAATACAATACCCACGCCTGCACAGGCACGTGCAAGGACGTCGTTGGAGCCGTCCACCACTTGCGCTGTTGACGTTGCCGCGGCCGTAGCGTTTGACAGGTTCTGGGCGGCCTCCGCGGTCTTCAGCTCCTTCCACCTAGCGAGGTGAGCCGCCTTGAGGTGCTTCCACATGCCAGAGGTCGTGCTCTGGTTGATGGCGTACGTGCCTTTCTTCCCTCGTCGGCGTGGACAGATGGTGCATCGCGCTCTCGGCTCCCCCTTGATGACGCAGTACTCAAATACTGTCCATATGACACTCGGCTTGCGCTTCCTGAGGTCTTCTTTTGCCGCAGCTCCAGTGCCAGCATCTACGGCAGAGGCAACGGGGGCAGGGAGACGAAGTGCTGGCGTACTCGGTGCCTGAGAGGCGGCGGGCGTTGGGGAGGTCTGGGAGGCAGCTGCCTGCGAAGCCATGGTGACGGGTGACGGCGTGACTAACACTACGCAACCTACACAATAGACGTTGAACCGACGAAGTGACGACCTCGACGATCTGGGAGG
>SZWC01026675.1:12365-24626 GCA_023375785.1 Penium margaritaceum
CGAATCCGGGTCGAATCTTTCATCCAGATTTGGATTCGCGAATCCAGGACAATATTTGGATTCGCAAAACTTACTCGCGAATCCAACGTTTTGGTGCACACTCTTACCGACATAGATGACCCATCTCTAGCTCAAAAATTCCAGCCCACGCACCCTGGAGCATACGACGTAGCGCCTCCGGACACGCGTCTTGGGAGCCTCCGAGACTAAGGGGCGGGAATTTCCGCCGACCCAAAATGGAGAAAACTCATCCATATGCACGGTGCACGCCCGTGTCGACATCGGTGACCCAATTCCCACTCAAAAATTCCAGCCCACGCGCCCTGGAGCATACGACGTAGCGCCTTCGGGCACGCGTCTCGGGAGCCTCCGAGACAAAGGGGCGGGAATTTCGGCCGACCCAAAATCGAGAAAACTCATGCATACGCATGTTGCACGCCCGTGCCGACATCGATGATCCAACTCCTTCCGGAAAATTCCAACCCATGTGCCCAGGAGCATACGACGTATCGCATCCGGGCACGCATCTCGGGAGCCCCCGAGACGAATGGGCGGGAATTTCCGCCGCTTGCACCCTACTTGCGCCCTACTTGCGCCCTACGTACACCCTACTTGCACCCTACTTGCGCCCTACTTGTGCCCTACTTGCGCCCTACTTGCGCCCTACTTGCGCCCTTCTTACGCCCTACTTGCGCCCTACATGCGCCCTACTTGCGCTCTACTTGCGCCCTACATGCGCCTTACTTGTGCCCTAGTTGCGCCCTACTTACACCCTACTTACGCCCTACTTGCGCCCTACTTCCACCCTACTTGCGCCCTACTTGCGCCCTATTTGCGCCGTACTTGCGCCCTACTTGCACTCTACTTGTGCCCTACTTGCGCCCTATGTGTGCTCTACTTGCGCCCTACTTGCGCCCTACTTGCGTCCTATTTGCGCCCTACTTGCGCGCTACTTGCGCCCTACTTACGCTCTACTTGCGTCCTATTTGCGCCCTACTTGCGCGCTACTTGCGCCCTACTTACGCTCTACTTGCGTCCTATTTGCGCCCTACTTGCGCGCTACTTGCGCCCTACTTACGCTCTACTTGCGTCCTATTTGCGCCCTACTTGCGCGCTACTTGCGCCCTACTTACGCTCTACTTGCGTCCTATTTGCGCCCTACTTGCGCGCTACTTGCGCCCTACTTACGCTCTACTTGCGTCCTATTTGCGCCCTACTTGCGCGCTACTTGCGCCCTACTTACGCTCTACTTGCGTCCTATTTGCGCCCTACTTGCGCGCTACTTGCGCCCTACTTACGCTCTACTTGCGTCCTATTTGCGCCCTACTTGCGCGCTACTTGCGCCCTACTTACGCTCTACTTGCGTCCTATTTGCGCCCTACTTGCGCGCTACTTGCGCCCTACTTACGCTCTACTTGCGTCCTATTTGCGCCCTACTTGCGCGCTACTTGCGCCCTACTTACGCTCTACTTGCGTCCTATTTGCGCCCTACTTGCGCGCTACTTGCGCCCTACTTACGCTCTACTTGCGTCCTATTTGCGCCCTACTTGCGCGCTACTTGCGCCCTACTTACGCTCTACTTGCGTCCTATTTGCGCCCTACTTGCGCGCTACTTGCGCCCTACTTACGCTCTACTTGCGTCCTATTTGCGCCCTACTTGCGCGCTACTTGCGCCCTACTTACGCTCTACTTGCGTCCTATTTGCGCCCTACTTGCGCGCTACTTGCGCCCTACTTACGCTCTACTTGCGTCCTATTTGCGCCCTACTTGCGCGCTACTTGCGCCCTACTTACGCTCTACTTGCGTCCTATTTGCGCCCTACTTGCGCGCTACTTGCGCCCTACTTACGCTCTACTTGCGTCCTATTTGCGCCCTACTTGCGCGCTACTTGCGCCCTACTTACGCTCTACTTGCGTCCTATTTGCGCCCTACTTGCGCGCTACTTGCGCCCTACTTACGCTCTACTTGCGTCCTATTTGCGCCCTACTTGCGCGCTACTTGCGCCCTACTTACGCTCTACTTGCGTCCTATTTGCGCCCTACTTGCGCGCTACTTGCGCCCTACTTACGCTCTACTTGCGTCCTATTTGCGCCCTACTTGCGCGCTACTTGCGCCCTACTTACGCTCTACTTGCGTCCTATTTGCGCCCTACTTGCGCGCTACTTGCGCCCTACTTACGCTCTACTTGCGTCCTATTTGCGCCCTACTTGCGCGCTACTTGCGCCCTACTTACGCTCTACTTGCGTCCTATTTGCGCCCTACTTGCGCGCTACTTGCGCCCTACTTACGCTCTACTTGCGTCCTATTTGCGCCCTACTTGCGCGCTACTTGCGCCCTACTTACGCTCTACTTGCGTCCTATTTGCGCCCTACTTGCGCGCTACTTGCGCCCTACTTACGCTCTACTTGCGTCCTATTTGCGCCCTACTTGCGCGCTACTTGCGCCCTACTTACGCTCTACTTGCGTCCTATTTGCGCCCTACTTGCGCGCTACTTGCGCCCTACTTACGCTCTACTTGCGTCCTATTTGCGCCCTACTTGCGCGCTACTTGCGCCCTACTTACGCTCTACTTGCGTCCTATTTGCGCCCTACTTGCGCGCTACTTGCGCCCTACTTACGCTCTACTTGCGTCCTATTTGCGCCCTACTTGCGCGCTACTTGCGCCCTACTTACGCTCTACTTGCGTCCTATTTGCGCCCTACTTGCGCGCTACTTGCGCCCTACTTACGCTCTACTTGCGTCCTATTTGCGCCCTACTTGCGCGCTACTTGCGCCCTACTTACGCTCTACTTGCGTCCTATTTGCGCCCTACTTGCGCGCTACTTGCGCCCTACTTACGCTCTACTTGCGTCCTATTTGCGCCCTACTTGCGCGCTACTTGCGCCCTACTTACGCTCTACTTGCGTCCTATTTGCGCCCTACTTGCGCGCTACTTGCGCCCTACTTACGCTCTACTTGCGTCCTATTTGCGCCCTACTTGCGCGCTACTTGCGCCCTACTTACGCTCTACTTGCGTCCTATTTGCGCCCTACTTGCGCGCTACTTGCGCCCTACTTACGCTCTACTTGCGTCCTATTTGCGCCCTACTTGCGCGCTACTTGCGCCCTACTTACGCTCTACTTGCGTCCTATTTGCGCCCTACTTGCGCGCTACTTGCGCCCTACTTACGCTCTACTTGCGTCCTATTTGCGCCCTACTTGCGCGCTACTTGCGCCCTACTTACGCTCTACTTGCGTCCTATTTGCGCCCTACTTGCGCGCTACTTGCGCCCTACTTACGCTCTACTTGCGTCCTATTTGCGCCCTACTTGCGCGCTACTTGCGCCCTACTTACGCTCTACTTGCGTCCTATTTGCGCCCTACTTGCGCGCTACTTGCGCCCTACTTACGCTCTACTTGCGTCCTATTTGCGCCCTACTTGCGCGCTACTTGCGCCCTACTTACGCTCTACTTGCGTCCTATTTGCGCCCTACTTGCGCGCTACTTGCGCCCTACTTACGCTCTACTTGCGTCCTATTTGCGCCCTACTTGCGCGCTACTTGCGCCCTACTTACGCTCTACTTGCGTCCTATTTGCGCCCTACTTGCGCGCTACTTGCGCCCTACTTACGCTCTACTTGCGTCCTATTTGCGCCCTACTTGCGCGCTACTTGCGCCCTACTTACGCTCTACTTGCGTCCTATTTGCGCCCTACTTGCGCGCTACTTGCGCCCTACTTACGCTCTACTTGCGTCCTATTTGCGCCCTACTTGCGCGCTACTTGCGCCCTACTTACGCTCTACTTGCGTCCTATTTGCGCCCTACTTGCGCGCTACTTGCGCCCTACTTACGCTCTACTTGCGTCCTATTTGCGCCCTACTTGCGCGCTACTTGCGCCCTACTTACGCTCTACTTGCGTCCTATTTGCGCCCTACTTGCGCGCTACTTGCGCCCTACTTACGCTCTACTTGCGTCCTATTTGCGCCCTACTTGCGCGCTACTTGCGCCCTACTTACGCTCTACTTGCGTCCTATTTGCGCCCTACTTGCGCGCTACTTGCGCCCTACTTACGCTCTACTTGCGTCCTATTTGCGCCCTACTTGCGCGCTACTTGCGCCCTACTTACGCTCTACTTGCGTCCTATTTGCGCCCTACTTGCGCGCTACTTGCGCCCTACTTACGCTCTACTTGCGTCCTATTTGCGCCCTACTTGCGCGCTACTTGCGCCCTACTTACGCTCTACTTGCGTCCTATTTGCGCCCTACTTGCGCGCTACTTGCGCCCTACTTACGCTCTACTTGCGTCCTATTTGCGCCCTACTTGCGCGCTACTTGCGCCCTACTTACGCTCTACTTGCGTCCTATTTGCGCCCTACTTGCGCGCTACTTGCGCCCTACTTACGCTCTACTTGCGTCCTATTTGCGCCCTACTTGCGCGCTACTTGCGCCCTACTTACGCTCTACTTGCGTCCTATTTGCGCCCTACTTGCGCGCTACTTGCGCCCTACTTACGCTCTACTTGCGTCCTATTTGCGCCCTACTTGCGCGCTACTTGCGCCCTACTTACGCTCTACTTGCGTCCTATTTGCGCCCTACTTGCGCGCTACTTGCGCCCTACTTACGCTCTACTTGCGTCCTATTTGCGCCCTACTTGCGCGCTACTTGCGCCCTACTTACGCTCTACTTGCGTCCTATTTGCGCCCTACTTGCGCGCTACTTGCGCCCTACTTACGCTCTACTTGCGTCCTATTTGCGCCCTACTTGCGCGCTACTTGCGCCCTACTTACGCTCTACTTGCGTCCTATTTGCGCCCTACTTGCGCGCTACTTGCGCCCTACTTACGCTCTACTTGCGTCCTATTTGCGCCCTACTTGCGCGCTACTTGCGCCCTACTTACGCTCTACTTGCGTCCTATTTGCGCCCTACTTGCGCGCTACTTGCGCCCTACTTACGCTCTACTTGCGTCCTATTTGCGCCCTACTTGCGCGCTACTTGCGCCCTACTTACGCTCTACTTGCGTCCTATTTGCGCCCTACTTGCGCGCTACTTGCGCCCTACTTACGCTCTACTTGCGTCCTATTTGCGCCCTACTTGCGCGCTACTTGCGCCCTACTTACGCTCTACTTGCGTCCTATTTGCGCCCTACTTGCGCGCTACTTGCGCCCTACTTACGCTCTACTTGCGTCCTATTTGCGCCCTACTTGCGCGCTACTTGCGCCCTACTTACGCTCTACTTGCGTCCTATTTGCGCCCTACTTGCGCGCTACTTGCGCCCTACTTACGCTCTACTTGCGTCCTATTTGCGCCCTACTTGCGCGCTACTTGCGCCCTACTTACGCTCTACTTGCGTCCTATTTGCGCCCTACTTGCGCGCTACTTGCGCCCTACTTACGCTCTACTTGCGTCCTATTTGCGCCCTACTTGCGCGCTACTTGCGCCCTACTTACGCTCTACTTGCGTCCTATTTGCGCCCTACTTGCGCGCTACTTGCGCCCTACTTACGCTCTACTTGCGTCCTATTTGCGCCCTACTTGCACCCTACTTGCGCCCTACTTGCGCCCTATTTGTGCCCTACTTGTGCCCTACTTGCGCCCTACTTGCGCCCTACTTACGTCCTACTTGCGCCCTACTTGCGCTCTACTTGCGTTCTACTTCCCCCCTACTTCAGCTCTACTTTTGCCCTACTTGCGTCCTACTTGCGCCCTACTTCTGCTCTACTTCCATCCTGCCGCACATCCGTGCCGACATCGATCACCCAAGTCCCGCTCAAAAATTCCAGCCCACGCGCCCTAGAGCATACGACTCAGCGCCTCCGGGCACTAAGGCTGCACGCCAAATCCTAGGATTCGGGGATCTTATCCGGGAATCCGGATCTGGGGATCCGGATCCTTGATCAAGATTCGATCGGGCATCCGGGGATCTTTTCACCACATAAAAAGGAGGGGAAAACGGGGTTAGGAGTAAAAAATATAAGGCATTATCCTTGCTTAGCCTATAGGATCCGGAAAAGATCCGGGGACCCATAGGATCCGGGGATCTTTTCTTAGATCCAAGGATCCAAATCCATCCTAGGATCCGGAACCGGGGATCAGGATCCAACCTGAGATCCAGGAATCTTACCCGGTGTGCACCCTTACCGGGCACGCGTCTCGGGAGCCTGTAACAGTAAGGGGCGGGAAATTCTGCCGACCCGAAATCAAGCAAACTCATCCATACGCACGTCGCACGCCCGTACTTGCGTCCTTTTTGCATCCTATTTGCGCCCTACTTGCGCCCTACTTGCGTCCTACTTACGCCCTACTTGCACCCTACTTACGCCCTACTTGCGCCCTACTTGCGCCCTACTTGTACCCTACTTGCGCCCTACTTGCGCCCTACTTGCGCCCTACTTGCCCCCTAATTGCGCCCTACTTGCGCCCTACTTGCGCCCTACTTGTGCCCTACTTGCGCCCTACTTGCGCCCTACTTCTGCCCTACTTGCGCCCTACTTGCGCTCTACTTGCGCTCTACTTAAGCGCTACTTGTGCCCTACTTGCGCCGTACTTGCACCGTAGTTGCACCCTACTAGCGCCCTATTTGCGCCCTACTTGCGCCGTACTTGCGCTGTACTTACGCCCTACTTGCGCCCTACGTGTGCCCTACTTGCGCCCTACTTGCGCTCTACTTGCGCTCTACTTAAGCGCTACTTGTGCCCTACTTGCGCCGTACTTGCACCGTAGTTGCACCCTACTAGCGCCCTATTTGCGCCCTACTTGCGCCGTACTTGCGCTGTACTTACGCCCTACTTGCGCCCTACGTGTGCCCTACTTGCGCCCTACTTGCGCTCTACTTGCGCTCTACTTAAGCGCTACTTGTGCCCTACTTGCGCCGTACTTGCACCGTAGTTGCACCCTACTAGCGCCCTATTTGCGCCCTACTTGCGCCGTACTTGCGCTGTACTTACGCCCTACTTGCGCCCTACGTGTGCCCTACTTGCGCCCTACTTGCGCTCTACTTGCGCTCTACTTAAGCGCTACTTGTGCCCTACTTGCGCCGTACTTGCACCGTAGTTGCACCCTACTAGCGCCCTATTTGCGCCCTACTTGCGCCGTACTTGCGCTGTACTTACGCCCTACTTGCGCCCTACGTGTGCCCTACTTGCGCCCTACTTGCGCTCTACTTGCGCTCTACTTAAGCGCTACTTGTGCCCTACTTGCGCCGTACTTGCACCGTAGTTGCACCCTACTAGCGCCCTATTTGCGCCCTACTTGCGCCGTACTTGCGCTGTACTTACGCCCTACTTGCGCCCTACGTGTGCCCTACTTGCGCCCTACTTGCGCTCTACTTGCGCTCTACTTAAGCGCTACTTGTGCCCTACTTGCGCCGTACTTGCACCGTAGTTGCACCCTACTAGCGCCCTATTTGCGCCCTACTTGCGCCGTACTTGCGCTGTACTTACGCCCTACTTGCGCCCTACGTGTGCCCTACTTGCGCCCTACTTGCGCTCTACTTGCGCTCTACTTAAGCGCTACTTGTGCCCTACTTGCGCCGTACTTGCACCGTAGTTGCACCCTACTAGCGCCCTATTTGCGCCCTACTTGCGCCGTACTTGCGCTGTACTTACGCCCTACTTGCGCCCTACGTGTGCCCTACTTGCGCCCTACTTGCGCTCTACTTGCGCTCTACTTAAGCGCTACTTGTGCCCTACTTGCGCCGTACTTGCACCGTAGTTGCACCCTACTAGCGCCCTATTTGCGCCCTACTTGCGCCGTACTTGCGCTGTACTTACGCCCTACTTGCGCCCTACGTGTGCCCTACTTGCGCCCTACTTGCGCTCTACTTGCGCTCTACTTAAGCGCTACTTGTGCCCTACTTGCGCCGTACTTGCACCGTAGTTGCACCCTACTAGCGCCCTATTTGCGCCCTACTTGCGCCGTACTTGCGCTGTACTTACGCCCTACTTGCGCCCTACGTGTGCCCTACTTGCGCCCTACTTGCGCTCTACTTGCGCTCTACTTAAGCGCTACTTGTGCCCTACTTGCGCCGTACTTGCACCGTAGTTGCACCCTACTAGCGCCCTATTTGCGCCCTACTTGCGCCGTACTTGCGCTGTACTTACGCCCTACTTGCGCCCTACGTGTGCCCTACTTGCGCCCTACTTGCGCTCTACTTGCGCTCTACTTAAGCGCTACTTGTGCCCTACTTGCGCCGTACTTGCACCGTAGTTGCACCCTACTAGCGCCCTATTTGCGCCCTACTTGCGCCGTACTTGCGCTGTACTTACGCCCTACTTGCGCCCTACGTGTGCCCTACTTGCGCCCTACTTGCGCTCTACTTGCGCTCTACTTAAGCGCTACTTGTGCCCTACTTGCGCCGTACTTGCACCGTAGTTGCACCCTACTAGCGCCCTATTTGCGCCCTACTTGCGCCGTACTTGCGCTGTACTTACGCCCTACTTGCGCCCTACGTGTGCCCTACTTGCGCCCTACTTGCGCTCTACTTGCGCTCTACTTAAGCGCTACTTGTGCCCTACTTGCGCCGTACTTGCACCGTAGTTGCACCCTACTAGCGCCCTATTTGCGCCCTACTTGCGCCGTACTTGCGCTGTACTTACGCCCTACTTGCGCCCTACGTGTGCCCTACTTGCGCCCTACTTGCGCTCTACTTGCGCTCTACTTAAGCGCTACTTGTGCCCTACTTGCGCCGTACTTGCACCGTAGTTGCACCCTACTAGCGCCCTATTTGCGCCCTACTTGCGCCGTACTTGCGCTGTACTTACGCCCTACTTGCGCCCTACGTGTGCCCTACTTGCGCCCTACTTGCGCTCTACTTGCGCTCTACTTAAGCGCTACTTGTGCCCTACTTGCGCCGTACTTGCACCGTAGTTGCACCCTACTAGCGCCCTATTTGCGCCCTACTTGCGCCGTACTTGCGCTGTACTTACGCCCTACTTGCGCCCTACGTGTGCCCTACTTGCGCCCTACTTGCGCTCTACTTGCGCTCTACTTAAGCGCTACTTGTGCCCTACTTGCGCCGTACTTGCACCGTAGTTGCACCCTACTAGCGCCCTATTTGCGCCCTACTTGCGCCGTACTTGCGCTGTACTTACGCCCTACTTGCGCCCTACGTGTGCCCTACTTGCGCCCTACTTGCGCTCTACTTGCGCTCTACTTAAGCGCTACTTGTGCCCTACTTGCGCCGTACTTGCACCGTAGTTGCACCCTACTAGCGCCCTATTTGCGCCCTACTTGCGCCGTACTTGCGCTGTACTTACGCCCTACTTGCGCCCTACGTGTGCCCTACTTGCGCCCTACTTGCGCTCTACTTGCGCTCTACTTAAGCGCTACTTGTGCCCTACTTGCGCCGTACTTGCACCGTAGTTGCACCCTACTAGCGCCCTATTTGCGCCCTACTTGCGCCGTACTTGCGCTGTACTTACGCCCTACTTGCGCCCTACGTGTGCCCTACTTGCGCCCTACTTGCGCTCTACTTGCGCTCTACTTAAGCGCTACTTGTGCCCTACTTGCGCCGTACTTGCACCGTAGTTGCACCCTACTAGCGCCCTATTTGCGCCCTACTTGCGCCGTACTTGCGCTGTACTTACGCCCTACTTGCGCCCTACGTGTGCCCTACTTGCGCCCTACTTGCGCTCTACTTGCGCTCTACTTAAGCGCTACTTGTGCCCTACTTGCGCCGTACTTGCACCGTAGTTGCACCCTACTAGCGCCCTATTTGCGCCCTACTTGCGCCGTACTTGCGCTGTACTTACGCCCTACTTGCGCCCTACGTGTGCCCTACTTGCGCCCTACTTGCGCTCTACTTGCGCTCTACTTAAGCGCTACTTGTGCCCTACTTGCGCCGTACTTGCACCGTAGTTGCACCCTACTAGCGCCCTATTTGCGCCCTACTTGCGCCGTACTTGCGCCGTACTTGCGCCGTACTTGCGCCCTACTTGCGACCTACTTGCACCCTACTTCCGCCCTACTTGTGCCCTGCTTGCACCCTACTTGCACCATACTTCCGCCATACTTTTGCCCTACTTGTGCCCTACTTGCGCCCTACTTGCGCTGTACTCGCGCACTACTTACGCCCTTCTTGCGCCCTACTTGCGCCCTACTTGCGCCCTACTTCTGCCCTACTTCAGCCCTACTTGTGCCCTACTTGCGCCCTACTTGCGCCCTACTTCCGCCCTACTTCCACCCTACCGCACTTCCGTGCCGACATCGATCACCCAACTCCCGCTCGAAAACTCCAGCCCACGCGCCCTGGAGCATACGACGTAGCGCCTCCGGGCATGCGTCTCGGGAGCCTCCGACACAAAGGGGCGAGAATTTCTGCCGACCCGAAATCAAGAAAACTAATCCATACGCACGTCGCATGCCTGTACTGACATTGGTGACCCATTTCTCGCTCGAAAGTTCCAGCCCACGCGCCCAGGAGCATACGACGTAGCGCCTCCGGGCACGCCTCTCGGGAGCCTCCGACACTAAGGGGCGGGAATTTCCGCCAACCCAAAATCGAGAAAACTCATCCATACGCACGTTGCACACCCGTACAAACATTGGTGACCCAACTCCCGCTCGAAAATCCCAGCCCACGCGCCCTGGAGCATACGACATAGCGCCTCCGGGCACGCGTCTTGGGAGCCTCCCAGACTAAGGAGCGGGAATTTTTGCCGACCCAGAATTGAGAAAACTCATCCATATGCACGTCGCACGACCGTACCGACATTTATGACCCATCTCCTGCTCAAAAAGTTCAACCCACACGCCCTGGAGCATACGACGTAGCGCCTCCGGGCACGCGTCTCGGGAGCCTCCGAGACTAAGGGGCGGGAATTTCTGCCGACCCAAAACCGAGAAAACTCGTCCATACGCACATCGCACGCCCGTGCCCACATCGGTGACCCAACTCCCGCTCGATAATTCCAGCCCACGCGCCCTGGAGCATACGACGTAACGCTTTCGGACACACGACTTGGGAGCCTCCGAGACAAAGGGGCAGGAATTTCCGCCGACCCAAAATCGAGAAAACTCATCCGTACGCACGTCGCACGCCTGTACCGACATTGGTAAGCCAACACCCGCCCGAAAATTCCAGCCCACGCGCCCTGGAGCATACTCATAACGCTTCTGGGAACGCGTCTCGGGAGCCTCCGAGACTAAGGGATAGGGAATTTCCGACGACCGGAAATCGAGAAAACTCATCCATACGCACGTCGCACGCCCATATCGACATCAGTGACCCAACTCCTGCTAAAAAATTCCAGCCCTCGCGCCCTGGAGCATAAGACGTAGCGCCTCCGGGCACGCGTCTCGAGAGCCTCCGTGACCAAGAGGCGAGAATTTCCGCTGACCCAAAATAGAGAAATCTCATCCATACACACGTTGCACGCCCGTATCGACATCGATGACCCAACTCCTGCTCGAAAATTCCAACCCATGTGCCGTGGAGCATATGACGTACCGCCTCCGGATACGCGTCTCGTGAGCCTCCGAGACTAAGGGGCGGGAATTTCCGCCGCTTGCGTCCTACTTGCGCCCTACTTGCGTCCTACTTGCGCCCTACTTATCCCTACTTGTGCCCTACTTGCGCCCTACTTGTGCCCTACTTGCGTCCTACTCGCGCCCTACTTGCGCCCTACTTGCGCCCTACTTGCGCCCTACTTGCACCCTACTTGCGCCCTACTTGCGCCCTACTTGCGCCCTACTTGAGCCCTATTTGTGCCCTACTTGCGCCCTAGTTGCGCCCTACTTGCGCCATACTTGCGCTCACTTGCGCCATACTTGCGCCCTACTTGCTCCGAACTTGCGCCCTACTTGTGCCCTACTTTCGCCCTACTTGCGCCCTATTTGCGCCCTATTTGAACCCTACTTGCACCCTACTTGCACCCTACTTGCGTCCTACTTACGCACTAGTTGCGCCCTTCTTGCACCCTACTTGCGCCCTACTTTAGCGCTACTTGCACCCTACTTGCACCCTTCTTGTGCCCTACTTGCGCCCTACTTGCACACTACTTCGCACTACTTGCGCCCTACTTGCGCCCTACTTGCATCCTACATGCGCCCAACTTGCATCCTACTTGCACCCTACTTGCGCCCTACTAGCGCCCTACTTGCACCCTACTTGAACCCTACTTGCACCCTACTTGTGCCCTACTTGCGCCCTACTCGCGTCCTACTTACGCTCAACTTGCACCCTACTTGCACCCTTCTTGCACCGAACTTGTGCCCTACTCGCACCCTACATGCGCCCTACTTGCGCCCTACTTGCGCCCTACTTGCGCCCTACTTGCGCCCTTCTTGC
>SZWC01026677.1:14253-26370 GCA_023375785.1 Penium margaritaceum
AACAAGAGAGGCAATGCTAGCTTCTGTGGTATCAAGGTCCCGCTCACACTCGCGCACATGGCGCTCATGACACGAGACTCGTCAGTGGGTCGTGGGCATGTGAACCAACCATGACCCGGCTGGCCACAATTATGGAAGACAAGAGAGCTGCTGTGTGAGGAGCTAATTGCAGATGGCTGTTGGGCCTTTCCCTTTCCCTTCTTCCCACGTCCCTCTTTACAGTGACCAACACCACTTGTGACTCCGGCGGCACCAGGGGTCCCGGTCAACGAAGGCGTAAGAGGGGCCAAGCTGAGTGCTGCTAATGCCTCTGTGTCTCCATGGTACAAACGAGTGCCTGAATCGCCTTCTCCTAGTCCAAGAACCAGGAATAAAACCAAGACATAAAATTGCCTTGGGACGCCATGGCCACCAACATCTGGAGGTCAAAGTCAACGAGGATGTTTGCGTAATCTGGAGTCGCACTGTTCTTGATGGTTAGGAGAGCGGATAGTAGAGGCGGACCGGCCTTGCCGAGCCAATGGAGAAAATCCTGTGTGTGGTGCTAATAGGCGGTGACAGACTTTGAGGCACCCATCTTCAAATGGCTAAAGCTCCTCAAAAGGCGACTCACGAGGGCCTGCCAAGAAGCACGGTATGGAAGTGTGAGGGTACTCGAGGCCTTGTGGGGGTTAGGGTCGGTGTCGGCAATAGGATCATGGATGAAGGGCTCAAGGCCGGTACGACCACTCTCTGGTGCGGCAAAGACAAGGGCCCTAGATGCACGGCCTACGCTGAAAAAATGCTTCGAGATAAAGGAGTCGTACATCAGGGTGTAGTAGAGTCAAAGAGCCTTGCCCTGAGCGCAGAAGCGAAACAATAGCTCCCAAGACGTTAACTATCCAACCTCAAGGTAGGGTGGTGGTGTCTCAAGATCCTTTGGCCTGTGTTCGATACTGGCTGCAGTGCCTGTGGACCCAATCACACTGGAGACAGATTGTTGTTGTTGTTGCTGGTGCTGCTGGGCTACTGCTTGGGCCACAGTAAAGACAGTAGGACCAAGCTGGCAACAAAGCGGCGGCTGGATGGGTGTGGTTGTGTGAGCGGACTGTAAGGAGTCTACGAGTGTCCACAAGTCGTCAATCCGTTGCTGAAGAGTGACGATTGGATGATTCAATAATGTTGCGCTAGCAGAGGTGGATTACGTGGCACTAGCGGTACCAGGCCCAGCCATGGTAGCAGTTGGCAAACACTCCCACTAGTACTCTCTCTATTGCTGAGGGAAAGCAAAATTTGTCAAAAAACCCAGGAAGTATGTTTATGGAGGAGTTGTTTGAAGGAGACAAAATGACGTTTTGGTTTTTTCTCAGAAATACCTTGTCAGTTTTTGGGTACCCCTTTTGACAATTCACTGACATGCATAGTATTTCTTCTGATTGGTTGGTGGCCAGCAGCCTGTCATAACTACGTAGAAGCCTCCACAGCTTTTGTGCAGCCTCCACACCAACTGACACCGCTGCACAAATTTGTGTACCTGGTGTACCCTTCTTGCCAGGTGCCTCCACTTTTGTGCAGCCTCCACACCAACTGACACCACTTCGGTTGATGCTGCTGTGAACAACGCAATAGTCCGCACATAGCTATTGTTTCCACTGTGCAACTGCTTCGCTGCCGGGCTCTTTCTGTCGCTGCTGCTATGAAGTGCTATTGTGCTCGCCGCCAGCTTTGCTGCGGATGTTGCTCTAGCTGTTGCTGCTGTTGCTGCTGCTGCCGCCGTTGTCGTTTTTTCTGCTCTTATCTTTGCAATCATTGCCACTACCGCTGCTGCTGCTGTAGCTGCTGATGCTGCGTGACTGCAGCTGTTGTGTGCGGTGCTCCAGCTCGTGCGTGGCTACTGCTGCCACTTTGTTGTTGCTGTTGCTTGGTTGTTTTTGCCTTGGTGCTTCTGCTAATCCTGCCGCATGGCTGGCAGAGAGCGAGGGAGAGCGGCAGTTGGGATTTTTTTCTTTCTTCTTGGATCTCCGGTTTCTGATTCTGGCGACGCTGATTCCACAGCTGCTGACGTGGCTGCACCTGGCAAGAAGGGTACACCGGGTACACAAATTTGGATGTAGAAAAAAAAATGGGGTTGCAGTAGGGACACTTCCTTGCTGCTTGGCAGTGTCATTGCCACATGCCTTGGCTCCGCTGTCCACATTGTGCCGCTTTGCGTCTGGCGCGTGACCTCCTACGTTATCACCGCCGTGGGATCAATGCCACAAAAAACATTTCGGCAGTGTTTCTCCTGTGTAGGGAATACTTTGAAGCCGCCACTGGGAGATATCCAGCAAAGATTTCCTCGCACTTGCATGTATGGTGGTCCGCCAATGTTTACTAGCACTTGTACACCGCTAATGCTACTCACTCTCCTGCATCCGCTACACTATAGCTCTAATGCCAAGCTTAAAATGATGTTGCGCTCGTTGGGGCAAGACTATTTTGTGCCGCCGCAAACACTTTGACAAAAGTGTGTGGCCTGCTACGCTGAGACACAGCGCCTGAGCAGCGCTGGCTGCTCAGCTGTGAGAGGGAACACTCACACAGAGTTCGCGCTATAAATGCAGCTGGAAGTAAGCAATGACTCAGTTGGCAGCAAGAACAAGGTTTGGTGGGAGACCCCTTCCACACTAACCTAGGCNAAATGATGTTGCGCTCGTTGGGGCAAGACTATTTTGTGCCGCCGCAAACACTTTGACAAAAGTGTGTGGCCTGCTACGCTGAGACACAGCGCCTGAGCAGCGCTGGCTGCTCAGCTGTGAGAGGGAACACTCACACAGAGTTCGCGCTATAAATGCAGCTGGAAGTAAGCAATGACTCAGTTGGCAGCAAGAACAAGGTTTGGTGGGAGACCCCTTCCACACTAACCTAGGCCCTCACCTCTGTGAGGCTTGTTACTCAGTCTACCATCCAAAGAGGAAAATACACTCTTTTCTGGCTTGTGGGGTTTTCTTGGTGAATCCTGCCAAGGGACCGACAGCCCCAATCCCGGGCATCTTCTATTTTCCCCAAACGTTGGACCAAACCAGAAAATGCACACTGCAAACGCAGTCGTGTACTTAGAATCAGCTTGAAACATTACACACAAGAGCTATGGCTGCCTAAACCTAGGCAGACTCTATGCTACAAAGAGCAGTGATCCATAACTGTCGATGGCATGAGCGCTGGTGGCTGCTGTCGATAGAGCTGGATGCGCACTGCTACCAAGTAGGAGACTCCGCACAAGGACATGGGAGCCATGTCTCTTAAAACAATGCGAAGTCCTCTCCATCGCTCAGTGTCCGCTGTCGTCAACGTCCGCCGAGAAAGTCATTTGCACGAACATGTACATTAGGCGAGAGGGGACAGCACACATCAATAGAACAATGCACACGCAAATGGCAACAAACGGAAACCTGGTCTCCGATGGAGATTGACGGCACCGATCAACTTGATCAATGGCTGTGCTGGACTTGCGAGAAGCCGAGGCACATCTCCGGTGACTATCAGAAATGGCAGCAATAGGCCGGGAAGGAGGGAAGTAATACAAACGAAATGAGGACTTGAAAAACAACAAAGAGTAGAAGTATATGGCAAACCTCCTTACTAGTCGGGAAATTCTGGGCCGACGGATCACCCATCTTAGCATTTGACATGGTGCAAGCAAGGATTCCTGTGATTGCGAAGTTCAACGAGAGGCAAAAGGATGCCCAACCGGCCATAATGCTATGAATACAAGAGAGGTGTTCTAAAAGTTGCGGAACAGTATCTGCACTATTGGATAGAGGAACTTTTCATAGATTTGTAAGCAATAATGTGGTTAGTAAGCCGGGTCTGTAAAACAAATCAAGGATGTTTGGTGGAAACACCACCAATTCACGATTGGAGGTCTGTCAATTTTGCAAATAACTGCGACTACAAATCAAACACTTGCACGACGTAACAATGTACGGAATTTTCCCAATTAGTGACCACAAAATCATCATCAGGCGAGATTTTCTGGCCAACAGAATCTGTACGTAGAGTGGAGCAGCGGAGCAATCTATGTAAGCATGAATGGCAAAAAACTTCTTGCCTCTTATTGAGCGACTCATGACCCTATGGTGGTTTCAGGAAGCAACAGAGGTGAAAGATGCAGAGGAAGTTGTATGAGTCGGGAAACACCAACCGGTATCGCTAGACACGGCTAAGCGGTATCTACAATGCATGGCACAAGCGTGGTTTTTCCACATGGAAACAAGAAAAGCAGACAAAACTGCTGTAGTAGACACAACATGATCCGCCTCAACAAGTGACAAGTCCATAGTATTGTTGTGTCCTTACTGTGACCTCTCGGCTCACGTCCGTTGCCTTACACATCCCTGAGGAGGCAGAGAGTACGGGAGACTAAGGGAGCAGGCGTGAGTCCGGCGGCAGGGGAGCACCCTCTTGGAGAGCTCACATCTGGCATCAAGACAATCCACTGTTGTGTCTGCATGTCTATGAACTGCAATACTTTGGTGACCTGGTTTAGACCTGCTTGTGAGATTGTGTTAGTTTAGACTGGCATAGGATTGGCGGAAACTCAGGATTGTGGGCAGATTGTGACATGGGGTAGTTTCGACCATGAGTTTTGTTTAAGTGAGTTCCGGCGAGCTCTCTCTTGCCGGCCGACGGGTGGACTCGAGTTGCGAGTCCCATCCCGTAAGTTGCACACTCTCCTCTCCACGTTTCTGAAAAAAAAACTCCTTGCACACTCATCCGTTTGGGATGAGGTCGGTTGAGTTCTGACCACAGTGTGGTGCTCCACACAGCAGTGTAAGGGAAGAGGGGTTTCCTGTTTTGGTATCAGAGCATATGAGCCAAAGCTCGTCGTGTCCCGCATGAGGGACGCAGAAAGATCCTGGGAGAGAAGATCTGCAGTTCCGTGGGAGGCTAGATCCTCGGGTCAGTAGCGGCAGCAACAGCAACAACAGCAGTCGCGAAGCAGCAGCAGCAGCGGCAACAGCTTGTACAAGCGTGAGGCAACAGCAAGTAGTGGCATCCGCGAGCAGAGGCCGCACTCGCTTGGCTGCATTGGTTAAGGCGTAGCACCCCTGCCTACGAGCGTGCGCAGCAGTAGCAGAAGCGTGCAGCGGCGTGCGACAGCAGCAGTCAGCGCCCGCAATTGCCATCGGAGGCAGCAACGATGGCTGCTTAGCTGCGGCTGTAGTAGCGCGTAGCACAGTCTGCAGCTGCGCTGAGCAACAACTACAACGGCGAGGGCGTGCGGCAGGGTTCGGCAGAAGCAGGATCCATAGGAGCAACCTTAGCAGCAGGAGCAACGGTGGCCGCAGCAGCATCCATTGGGTCCTCTCTGGTCTACCCTTTCCCATTCTGGCTGGGTTCCCCTGTCTTCTTGGGTTGGGTTGTGGTGGTTCAGGTACACAGACTGCCTCACGGCCTCTCCATCATTTCCCACGCACATTGGGGCGGGGGAAACGCTGCCAAAAACTTTTCAACAGCGTTGGGGGGGGGGGTCCATCGGTGACTTTTAGGCTGAAACATGCCTCTTCATATTCCCCACACCCACTAGGGAAACACTGCTAAAAACATTCGGCAGCGTGGGGGGGGGGTCATCGGCGAAGGCCTTCTCATAGTAAAAGGACCCATCACACAATCCACGCCCACTCAGGCGGGGTGAACGCTGCCGAAATTATTTTCGACACTGTTCACCTCTCAACTGCAGTGTCAGCACCACCGGTGCACACTGGCGCTACCCCAACACCATACCAAAGGACACCCCCATCGGAGCCGACAGTGCCGGC
The DNA here is from genome assembly GCA_023375785.1 of Penium margaritaceum. Classification (NCBI taxonomy): domain Eukaryota; kingdom Viridiplantae; phylum Streptophyta; class Zygnematophyceae; order Desmidiales; family Peniaceae; genus Penium; species Penium margaritaceum. The sequence goes on from SZWC01026677.1 coordinate 20,034, forward strand.
TCCACCATGGACGCGGGCATTGCCGCCTTTGGTGTGAGTGGCGGCACACCAGGTACGACGCGGGACGAGTCCCCGTCTAGCCCTGGCTCATTGGCGTACAGTCTACGCGAGCTGCATGAGCAACAGGCCCACCAGGATGAATAGAAAGCCAAATAGATGGCCGATTTATTCAAGTTGTTTTCGGACGCAGTCCAGCCACAGCAGCAATAGCAGTAGCAGTAGCAGCAACAGCTGCTGCAACAGCAGGAGCGATAGTAGAAGCTACTTTGTGATGCCCTACACAAGGGCAAGATGACATTTGAGAGTGCGGTTGCAGCCAACGTCGATGCAGCGTTAGGAGCGTTCGATGCCGATCCGTCCGACGAGCTTCCATAGTCGGACAAAGATGCCAGTGACGAGGAAGGCATGCTACGCCTACGTCTCGCACAGTTAGAAAAACGGCATCGAGCCCGCTCGGCACGCCAAGAAGTACCAATCGACAAAACAGGCCCAAGAAACCGGCCCAAGGTCACTACGGACCCAGCGTCCTTAGAGGACCAGTTGTTTTGCATGAGTCTAGTGCTGAGGGAGGACCCCCAGTCTCCGTCGCCATAACAAGTTTTTTTTTTTTTTTTTGGTTTTTAAGATGGTCCAGGCAGAAAATCCCTCCCACCGGGCTCCCTTCCGGAACGCCATAACAAGCTGTGACTACATCTCTACCGACAACAAAGCCACGCAAGTGGTTTGAGACCGAACGCCCGACTTACCGGCAGGAGGATAGCTACAACACTTGGGAGCCACAGTTTCGGTGAAACGTGGCTATGTGGGCGGTCAGTGAAACGGTGTATCCATACTACACTATTAAGAACNGCGTCCTTAGAGGACCAGTTGTTTTGCATGAGTCTAGTGCTGAGGGAGGACCCCCAGTCTCCGTCGCCATAACAAGTTTTTTTTTTTTTTTTTGGTTTTTAAGATGGTCCAGGCAGAAAATCCCTCCCACCGGGCTCCCTTCCGGAACGCCATAACAAGCTGTGACTACATCTCTACCGACAACAAAGCCACGCAAGTGGTTTGAGACCGAACGCCCGAATTACCGGTAGGAGGATAGCTACAGCACTTGGGAGCCATAGTTTCGTATGTGGGCGGTCAGTGAAAGGGTGTATCCGTACTACACCATTAAGAACCAGGTCACAGATCCAAAGCAGACGGCTACCGCCGCCTGCACCGCATACAGTCTCTTGAAGGCCGTCCCCGAGGAGCACACCCTCGACTTCAAACCTTTCTAGGGAGATGCCCACATATGTTCAAGAGCTAACCCACACGGCGCCTAGGAGTTGGCAACTACTCTCTTCGAGGGCGCAACCATGGCAACGATCTCGTAGCAGCTGTCAGACTTCAACTCCCTACGTCAGGGTGTAAACAAGGCACCGGCCGACTACTGGCAACGTGCGATGAGGCTCTACAGAGCCCTGGGGAAGCATGGGTCGGGCCAACTCATGTCGTTCAACACCATCAGTATCGGCATTGGACACGAGTACGCCAAGGCTTTTGACAAATTCCACCTGAGCAGCCTTCAAGAGATGGCCGACAAAGGTTTGCTCCTGACATGGGCAACGCTACAGCCGAACAGCGTGTCAGAGCGCTCGAACCGCACCATGGAGGATGCGGTTCGTTCCATGCGAGTAGACAACGGCATGCCTGAAGCATTTGCCTTCGAGGGCATGGCCTACATGACATGGGTCTGGAACAGGATCCCTCACGGCCCCCTCCCGAACACACACACCCCATACCAACTGTGGTATGGACGTCGTGCCGATCTACGGCCGGCGCATGTGTGGGGGTCCCTTGCGTGCGTCTGGTTTACACCATAACAGAAAAGGTCAACGTTTTTCCCTAGAAGTCGTGTCTGCGCGTTCCTGGGCGTGGCCTTACGCTCCAAGGCCTGGCGGTTTTGGGACCCCAGTCGTCGGCGAATTGTCGAGTCTCGCGACGCCTTATTTCTTTAGCGTCTCTCCTTCCGAGACCCGCCAGCTGGTGGCACTCCTCAGGCGCATTCCACTGGATGTGGCACGGTTTCGCACGCATGGGGGGATGAGGTGACCGATGACACTGCCCCAGTCACACTTGGCGCTAGTGGTCATTCCCAGCCAACGTCAACTCCGTCGCCCATATTGATTGCGCCGCCTGTCCTTCCTGCATCCACCGTTCCTCCCGCATCCCCTTCGATGCAAGAGCTTGCGTCACCGGTTGCACCACCAATGCTGTCCGTGTCCCCAACACTTGTCTCACCAGCAGAGTCACCGGTATCGTCTGCACCCCCTACGCAGTCAGTGTCACCAGTCAGGTCACCTGTGTCGTCCCCGTCTTCTGACTGCCCAGTCGATGGACCTGCTTCACCTGTCACATCACCAGTCTCATGAGTGCCCACCACCCGTCCCAGCTGCATCATCACCCAAGCCATACCGACCAGGTGAGGGCGGACGTCTCCGCCCATGTCCTTCTCGCACCATGCACAGTGGGGACCCCGGCACAAATGCCTTGGGCCTCAATGCACAGGGGCTCACTGAAGTGCACCCTGGCAGCGACACAAGCCCCGCTATTCTCGCTCACGAGCGCCGACTTGCTGTCGACTCCGTAGAGTCCACCGTCACCATTGGCCCTCCGTCTCAGTCCTATGCCTTGGCCACGCGCAGTGGAGGTACTGCGGCCCCTGACCCCAGTGTGGTGGGAGTGACGCCAGATCCCAGCGCACTACGTCAGGCTTTCGCTGGGCCACATGCGGCACTCTGGCGCGCAGCATGTAAGGCTGAGCTGGCGACTATCAAGTAGCATGGGGTCTACGAGCTAGTAGACCTGCAACCTGGACGGAAGGCCGTTCAGGCCAAATGGGTCTTACGGAAAAAGCTCAAGCCAAACAACGCAGTTGATCGCTACAACGCAAGAAAAACTGCGAAAGGATTCTCTCAGGTGGAAGGGATTGATTTCACCGAGACCTTCGCACCAGTTGGACGCACCACCACAGCTCTGGGTCTGCTGTCCCAGGTGGCCCAGCACGATTGGGAACTCCACCAAATGGATGTGAACAACGCGTTCCTACATGGTAAGCTGGAAGAAGAGATCTACATGGTCTAGCCTCTAGGGTTTAAGGACGGCACCGGCCGTGTGTACCAGCTATGGAAAGTGCTGTACGGTTTGAAGCAACCGCCTTGATGCTCGAACAAGGAGATCACCAGCACGCTCCTACGAGCGGGCTATGTCCAGAGCGCGGCTGACCCATCACTTTTTCTCTCCCAGACCAGTGCCCCACTTTCAGCTATTCTGGTCTACGTTGACGATCTTCTGATCGCCTCGCCTAATCAGATGGTCGTCAAAGCAGCCAAGGGCGTGCTACAATCGACATACGAGAAGAAAGACCTGGGAGAGGCCAGTGTTGCTGGGCATGCAGATTGTCCGTAATCGTGCTCGACGGACACTCCTGGTCCATCAAGAGCGATGCACCCTCTCTCTGGGGGAGCGCCTTGCCGAGGTGCTAAGCGGCGTGCATACAGTGTCAACCCCGATCACCCCGGACGGACAAGACGCCCTGAAGGTCGATGATCCAGCAAGGTTGGGGGAGCTGGTCGATGTGACCTTATACGTGCGAGTCATTGGATCGCCTATGTACCTGGCCACGACGACACGTCCGGACATCACCTTCACAGTCAACCTGCTTGCACAGTTCTCACAGGCGCCGCGCAGATGGGTGCTTAAGGCCGCAGTCCGGTGCGTGCGGTACGTCGTTTCCACTGCCCGATTGGGACTTCACCATCGAGGGCAGGCCTCCATAATCCTCAATGGATACACGGACAATGACTGGGCGTGGAGTCCCGACGGCAAGAGTCGCACCGGCTACATCTTCCTCATTGGAGGAACTGCCGTCCCTTGACGCAGTGGCAAGCATGGCTGCATCGCTCGTAGCACTGCCGAAGCAGAGTACGCGGCACTAGGAGCTGGCGTGACGGACAGAGTGTGGTTGGTGCACCTATTGCATGAGCTGCGTCAGTCCATGCCTCCCACTGTGCTTCAGTGTGACAATGAGAGGGCAAAGACCATCACATAGAACTTTGGCGTGTTCCATGAACGCACGAAACACATAAACGCCGAGTATCACTACGTCCGAAATCTTGTGGATGAAGGTGAGATTTAGGTCATGTGGGTCGGCACTGACTCACAATGTGCTGATTTTTCTGATAAAGGCCATCATCCGTACGAAGTTTATAGCAGCCACACGTTCTGTGGGGTTGCGTCATGCCCGTCTTGTGGATTGGACTCTGCCCTCGAGCTGCATTCGTTGTTTGTCGTCACTGTTCTCATGGTGTTGCTCGCATCAGTGCTGCCATGTGCGTGAACTTGTTCACCGTGTAGTCATGGGGGAGATGTTCCAAAGGAGCTTTATATCCCTCATTGAGGAATTTGAAGGGGTCTTTCTCAATGGGACTCCTCAAGAGTTACCCCTGCAACAGAACGTCGATCACCCAATAGACATGAGGCCGAGCACTAGACCAATGGAGAAGCCTGCAAAGTACTTGTTGGGATAGAATGCAAAACAATGTAGCAAATTACTGTAAGAAAAGCGTCCCTAAGTTGCAGACCAATAAATGACTAAAGTAGATGTAGGAGCAAGCTCTACCCATTTTCACTCCGAGGCCAGTAAACCTCCAATGAAAAAGCATAGAGACATGTTCAATTGTGTAGTTAAGAGTGTTGCACCCTAGTTTTTAACAAACATCTTTGGAAGTCATACGAAACTTTACGTACAAATGGACACAACTCTCCCACGCTACCACGAGCCTTGTAGCCACATGTCGGAAGACTATGTTCACATGGAAGCGATTCAAACCGAGAAGAGCGAGATCAGTCGGGGCTGGAGCCCCATGTCTTGGCAGGGTCGTCCGCTTGATCCATGTACTTCTTCTTGCCCCCCTGAAAGTGCACCGCCAGAAATTGCACTGGCAGCGTCTGCGGCTTCTGCTCATTGGACCAGTCTCTGTAGTGAGTGTAGTGCATCGACTGTGGCGTCTTCATGCCGTCCTTTGGCCGATAGCGGAAAAACTCGTGTGGCTTCTGCACAGTGCGCAAGATTTCAAGATGACAAGGAAATGCTCTGCAAAGCATACAGGAGATGCTTACGGTGACAAATTAGTAACAATGATAATAATGATAACGATCTTAACATCAATGACAACAACAACAAGAACAACAATGGTAACAGAAACAATGACGAAATTGCAAAGAACTGACAGAACTGAAGGCATCTGTTTAAGGAGTCTGCTTCGTTTGAAGACAATTCTCTATTTGAAGAGAATGCTTCATCTGAAGAGAGTGATGTGTTTCTTACTTCCTTTAAGAGAGTCCGTCACTAGAAGAGTATGCTTCATTTGAAGAGTGTGCTGTTTTGAATTTATTGCAGCAAAAGAGTTTCAATGCGATGACGGGGAAGGATTGAGAGGAGATTTCGGTGCATCTGTGGCTCTGAGAGAGACAGAACACGGTGAAATGAGAGCAGTGGCTGTGCCAACGTCAACGACAGCAAGGCGTCTGTGCGTGCCTTGTGTGCGTGCTCAGAAGAAAACGTTTGTGCTGTGCCCGGACAAAAAAAAAAACAAATGGCTCGGAGGGCCGGGTCCTTGAGCATGTCGGCGCTCAGAGATCTTTGTGGGGTGGAGCCTGTTTTTCTGTGGAGCCTGTTTTTGTTTGGGTTTAGTTAACCTCTATCCCACCACAATGTGCCGTAGGTGGTGGCGGAACCTTATACCACGTGGTTGTGCCAGTACATTGACAGATTTCCATTTCATCTCTAGTTAACAACAAACATGTCCTTCCCGAAAAGCAAAACTGCCTGAGCTGAGTCTAAGTAAGCCAAGGACGAAGAGGCCAGCCTAGTCGACCATGTGGTCTGTCGACAGAACCGTCATGCCGTTCGTCTGCCCATGGGACGGAAATGGACATCTGCAGTGACGCCAACCTAAGCATGAGCAACATGATTTGTTTTTTCTAAACGCTTTGCAAGGCGTTTTAGAAAAAATCAAGCATGAGCAACATGATTTGTGAACACTGTAATCGGCATGGGTGTGTGGACAATCATCAGGATGGGTGTGAGTATGGATTCTGACATGGGCATGAGCATGAGCATGAGCATGGGTATGGGTATGGGGACAGGTTGTGACATCAGCTGCACTCACTGCCACTAAACTTCTCTATAGACACCAATGCAAGACGCAGTGCGTGTGTGTGTGTGTGTGTGCGTGCGTGTGTGTGTGTGTGTGTGTGTGTGTGTGTGTGTGCGTGTGTGTGTGTGTGTGTGTGTGTGTGTGTGTGT
>SZWC01026678.1:4841-23859 GCA_023375785.1 Penium margaritaceum
GTGGGAGGAGGATGGAAGGGGGTTTGGAGGTGTGGTGAGTGTGGAAGAGGCGGAGGAAGCGGTTCGGACGAAGGTGGATGCGTGCCGAACGGCATGGGAGCAACACGTAAGGCTGGTGGAGGAACTTGTATCGAATGCCCCCAAGGCGTTTGGGAGCGCTGCACTTGAGCGCAAGCGGCATGTTGGATTTGAAGCCGCGGTTGCAAGCCATGCCGACTACTTGAAGCTGTGGGAGGAGTTGGAGGCGATGTGCAAGTGTGAGGATGAGCAATGATTCTCTCGAGCCAGCACTCTTCAGTAAGCATGATGAGGAGTGTTTGTGAGGGGCGAATCGAATGTACATATGTTGGCCAAGAGCATGCCAACCTTTGATATTGGTAGCTTTATGAAAGGCCAAGTCTTCTCGTAACTATATTATGGTCCGATATCGAGCGGGCTTTGATGACAGTTGTGGCTTCACAGAAGAGGTTAAGGGTTTACATGTGCAATTTTGTGGTAAACTAATTGCACAAGGGAGCCACGTGTGCCCTTGGAACATTGGGGAGACAGAGGCTACTGTTGGTCCTCAAGAAAGGTGGTTGGATCAAAGTAATGCTGTCCTTACGCTTAGACGGTGGCACATCGAAGTGCTCCTGTCCACGTAGATGTTTAGACCTGTCACCTGGTACCCTCCTCGTTGTCACTTTCACTTTTGCTTTTGTCAGTCAATGCGTTACAAGGTGTTCCGGAAGTTGAAAATCTTCCTCACAATTTCTTTGGTGGATGGAGATTTTTCGTCACTGGTCACTTCTGCGAAATCTAATATGTAAGGGACCCTTCGAAATCTAAAGAAGCGGAAAGGGATGTTGTGATGTCCTGTGAAAAAACATGTCCTGTTTATCCTATCAGCGGGATTACCCTTGTTCAAAACCATAGATGAGAGTTTTTTTCAGGGTTGTGGAACCCATGATGTAATGTGCTACATGTATGGTTTTTAACTAGTTTGCCCCTCGAAACAGTTTTCTCACGGCAGAATATCCTCGTAAACGCACTGAACACCGTGCCTTATGGAAGCCCATATTTCATTAGGTAAGTGCGGACTGATGTCACACGGAAAGCAATGACACATTCTTGCATGACTGTTCTCAGTTATCAGTTAAGTCGCACGGGTTTTTGCATGATTGAGAAGTAGTCATGTTTATTACCGCCTCCAGTAACTTTTTTCAACCATCCACCCCTTGCATTCATTGCCTTTTTGTGGCATTTTCCCTTCCTTTTGTGGCCATGAGTGAAATTCATCGATGAATTTGGCAAGGGACTGATTCTCATCCGCCGCGTGTTTGCAACGATTTGACAATGTGCCTATACTTTTGGAAGACAAGTACGAAGAGCAATTCAAATTGCTTGCCGCACACAGTCAGCATGGGATCGTTGCTCCCTCGTGAGATCGCGATCAACCGACAACCCCTTGTTTCCTTGACGCGCAGACCCCAAATTACGATTTGTGGTTTTCAATGTTTTGCGCAGGCAGAGCCCGCACATAACATAAAACCTTACATAGTTTTATGGGGTTTGCGCGTCAGATAAAAGAAAAGAAAAAGGGGTCATCGCTCTATCACACGTTACAACCTTTCCCCCATGCCCTTGTGTAGTGCTTGACTCTGTGTTGAGGTTGGGACAGACGGTAGGTGAAACAGTGAGGTGTGTGAAGAGTTAGAGTCAGAAACGCAGAACATTATGTGTGCCTACGGGGTGGAGCTCGGTAAGCAAGTCCACCCGTCGGCCAACGAAATGGAGCTCGCCGGCGCTCACCCAAAAACATTGAACATGAATATCTAGCTTACAAATGACATATTCTCAAAACTGATGACACCCCCTTTGGCATACCCATACGTGAACGCTTTCTCCTCACACACGAGCTACAAGTGCGCCACATCTTCCAACCAGCCGACCGAACCCAAATCCTCGGACACCCACCCACTCACAGCCAATTGGATGTGCTCAACGAAGCTAGAGAGCACCTCCTACTCACCTGGATTTCAGGAATGACCAAACCACCCTCCTTAGACGACATCTCCAACTATACAGAGTACGTTACGCTCATATCTCTCACTGGCCTGCCTATCACGATCATTTACAAAACCCGAAAACACAACAGTGTCACCTGGGGCGACCCTCTCCAAGTATGCCCTGTCACAGGACGCCTACACACACACCCATGGGCCCCATCTCGCCCACTCTTTGCAACTTCTAGCACACCAGTCTATACATCCAATGGTCACTTCATAGGTACCCAACATCGACAAGACATCCCTAGTTACAGACTCACCTTGCCATACAAAAACCTCACACAAATCTACACTCACCTCGCACACCTCCGTGAACTACAACCCACCCATAAAATCAAGTGGGAAACTCAATTACCATTGACCACCTTCCACTGGAAGCTTATCCATGCCTGTTTCCCTAAGAGCCCCCTAAGAATCCGCCCTCAAGATGTCATTCTCCGTATAGTCTACCGCTCCATCCAAGTCAATCATCGATATAGATTTCTTCGTCCACCCTCCTCCCCACTCTGCCCAAGATGCGGGGCCTAGAAACCATTGAACACTGCTTCCTATCATGCGGGGATCTAAAGCCCCTCACCTCACGCCTGAAGGACCTCTTCATAGAAATCTTCCCCAAATCCGAACCAAGCACACCGAACCTGCTATTTGGACCCACCACCCCCTCCCCAGACCGTGTTATCTGGACATAACACGGGCCACTATCCTTCACCAGATTTGGCAAGAACATTGGGCAGACCCAACCTGCAAGCCAGCCCCCCGCCTCTTATCGGTAATCCCTGCAAACATTCAAGACAATCTCAATCATACCACCCAACGCATTCACTCTCGAGCTGACGGAAGAAAAAAGAAAAAGGCTATTCAAGCCCTACACTCTGCCATCCTCAACGCCCCTTTCCTATGCACAGCAAGGGAAGGCAGGCACAACACAATAATCCAACGCACTCCTAACTTCCACCGCTGATGGAAGCACCCAAGATTATACTCACTGTAGTTTTTTGGGGGGCCGGGTTCAATCCCCGGGCTTCTTTTGGTGTCTAGGAGACCCTCCCACTCCCAGCGGTTACGACCACGGGACCAAAAAAAAAACTGGCGCTCACCCAAAAAGTCGAGGCATAACCCCCCTCATGACCCACATGTGCAAATCCTCAGTTTGGACCTAAACTAAGCGTGTCCAGAGTACCACAGGTTCACAGGTAGGACCAAAATAGGTCACCGAGTCACTACAAGTCAAACATGAACATCTACAAAACCATATTTAATGGAGATAATGTATGAGCACGTGGAGTGATGGCGGGAGGGCACCTGGTGGCTCGTTACAGCTGCTCGGCAGCCGCTGTTGGTGTGTGTGGCTTCCACCCGTCATGAGCGACGACTAAGGGTGCACACCAAATCCTGGGTTCGCAAATTGGATTTGCAAATCCAGATCCGAGATCCGGATTCGCGAATCCAATCCGCGAAAATGGATTCGTCAAAGACTCGCAAATCTGTTATGCAAGTTTTTAAGGCAAGGGCGAGGGGAGGGAGAGGGGCTGAGTGGAGGGAGACGACTTAGAAAAAAAAGCAAGGAGTCCAGGCCAACTCCTCGCATGAGATAACCCTTCTTGGAAGGGTTATCACATGCATGTCTATTGGCATGGTGTGGACGGCGAGCCTCTTCAGACTCATCACTAACAGAAAGGCTTGGCGCGTGTCTGAACAGGCTCGCAAACAACTAGCTGCCTTCATGGTCAATCTGCAGCTGCCAAGCTACATCAGGCTTGTCACCGAGCCTGTGGTTTTTCAACAGTTAAAAAGCCAAGTTTGAACTGCCAAGATCTTGCTGTCCGCACATTGACGGAGACGTACTCTCACCATCGTACCCATTATTATGTGTGTGCGGGGACCAGGGTTGATCCTGACCACTACATTTTCTTCAATTCTAATAGTCTGCTGCACAGACCCGTGAAAGGATTCGCAAATCCATGAGGATTCGTAAATCTGGACCCGGATTTGTGGATCTTGGTCCAGGGTTGGATTCGGATCCGGGGATCTGGATCCATCCTGTGATTCGGGAATCCTACCCGGTATGCACCCTTAGCGACGTCCAGGAGAGCAGCGATACAGGAGAGCACAACGGCATGATCCCCCATGCGCACCCTGGAGGCACCGGCGCGTCGGCAGGTGGTGGACCACCCACTCGGAGCTGACCGACAACAGCCCCAGCGTTGTGGATGTTGTCTCGGACCTTATGCAGTTTCTCTGTAGTCTATCCTTGATGCGGACAAAGCCTGAGCAATGACGAGTGGTAGCTCCACCCTCCAGCGGCTGCCAGAGAGCTGCCACCACGTCCTGGGTGCTTGCCGGGGTGCTTTGCGGTTTTTCTACAGACCATAAAGTTTTTTCGGTGGACTGGCTCTTGAGCCCGATTTGCATGTTTTGCATTGTCTGTCCACCGATTGGTGCTGGACTTATTCGTGTGACCAGTCGTAGCATTCAGATCAAGATTCTGCATCTCTAGGTTCAGACGACGTAGCGTTATGATTTGTCTGCAGAGTTACAGCCAAAACAGTGTTTTGGGCCAGTTTTAGGACAGAACTTGCACTGTTGCGCGCGATACCCATCGTGCGCCGCGGCATGTATTTATGCTGTGGGCTTGTCATTTGTTAACTCTCTCTACATGTGTTTTATTTTATGGAAACACATTTGACACTGTTTGTGTCGTCTAGTCAAACCCTTGCTTTTTCGTGTTGGACTCGTGTTGACACCGCGAGCTGACTGAGCGCTGATGCCCGGCTAGTGGCAAGAGTACTAGGAAGCTTCCTAAAATGATGTCAGCTGCTGGGCTCGTGTCTGCTCCCCTACTCTTCTTTGCCTTCCGCCTAATCAGGAGTCTACAAGACAATGGACGTGAGTCGAGAGGTCACAATAAGTTGTATAAACAATATCAATCCCCCATTACCACACGGTGAATAGGGGACCACACTCTGGTCCTATTCAACTGATGTAAGCAATGCAATGGTGAATGACAACAGATGCACCTCAAAAGCAGAGGAAAATCCACAGTAGAGGCGGGGTGCAATCCCACATAACGTATTGCCACAACAAACTTCGTAGGGCTGATGGCCTTTGTCAGAAAATCAGCCCGCTGCGAGTCAGTGCCGACCCACACGGCCTGAATCTCACCTCGATCCACAAGATTTCGGATGTAATGGTACTCCAGGGATGACCAACCGGTCGTCCTTGCATCATGCAACATGGTTCAGAAACAAGGTTTGTAATACCAACTTGGGTGTTTGAAGGAATACCTGTCGATAGCTGACAGCAGATCCGTAGATTTCGCAAACCTCTTCAATTGTAGATGAGAGATCTGCATGACAAAATTTTCTATAGGATTTGCCTAATGAGTGAGCACAAAGGCATCTTTGTGCGAGATTTCCTTTACCAAAACATTCCGCAGATGGTGGGATCAGCGGCGCATTATATGCTGGCATTAATGGTAGAAAGCAACACTTGCCTATGATCAAGGGATCCACAATGTAGCGGCGGTCACGAGAAGCAACAAAGGTAAGAGTAGGAAAGAAGTTGTAGCATTCGCAAGACACGAGCCGGTATTACAACATGTGGCCGAGAGATCTTTTTGACACAGAGCACAGGCGTGGCTTATCCACATGGAGACGAGTACTGCAAACTCCTCCACAAGAGTTACAAACTTTTCAGTTTGTAACTCTTGTGGAGGAGTTTGCAGTACTCATCGGGGAGTTCGAAGAGGTGTTTTCCCAACAAACAATCCCGAGAGTTACCTCCTCAACAGAGCGTCCATCACCAGATGGACTTGAAGCTAGACGACAGATGAACAGTTATGGGACCTATTAGATGAGGAACCATGAGATAACGGAACTCAAAAAGCAGTTGGACGAGATGCTTGACCATATCAGATCCGCCACATCACCTTACGTGACACCCTTGTTTTTCATGCAAAATACTTTTTGAGAGATGCACATGTGCGCGGACTACAACGTATTGAATAACATCACCATCAAGAACCGCTACCCTGTTCTGCGAGTAGAAGAATCTTTTTACCAACTCTGTGGTGCAAGAACATTTACCAGAAGCGCCCTATGCAGCAGCCATCATCGGATCTGCGTAATTGATCAGAACATGAAGAAGACGGCATTTTGTAAAAGATACTGCTGCTTTGAGCACACAGTTATGTCATTCGGACTTACATATTCCCATAAAACATTATGGCAGTCCTGAGCAACATTTTTTGGCCAAATTCGTCGTTGTATACCTGGACAATACCTTGGTGTACAACTGCACCACGGAGGATCAAATTGGACATCTCTGAAAATTTCTCGATATTCTATAAATAAATGAATTCTATGGAAAACTCTCAAAATGCAACTCTGTTCTCATTTGATCAAGTTTTTGGGCCACATCAGCAGTGGCGGACGGATGACCATAGACCTGAAGAAATGGGGACGGTTTTTGATTGGCATAAGTCGACCAATGTGCACGACTTCCAAGTCAGTTGGGGATTCTATAACTTCTACATTTGATTCGAAAAAGTAAAGGGTGGATTTTGGGAAACAAAGAACAAGAATAATTCAACTCTTTAAGGATTGCTTTCACATCGATGCTAGCCCTTCGAATGGTAGATCCGATGGTGGAATTTTTCATGGCCACCGACGTGTCCGTTCCAGAAATCAGTTCCATCCTTCTCCAAGACAACGGCGGTGGAGAACTACCTGTCGTGTACATGTCACAAAAATAACATGGGCCAGGGCTATGTCGTGCACAAAGAAGAAATCCTCGTTGTGCACGCGTTAAAGACACAACGGTGTTACTTGGAGTCTTTAGGATGCATCATCTACAATGAACACTATACAGTCAAACATGTCAAGACTCAGCCAAATATGAATCATCCACAAGTTCCTCAAGATGAACTTCCATTATGAGGTCGATTAATGACTTGTAAACATTAATCCAATAGAAGCTCAAACTTGGAAACTAGACTTCATGGCCAAGATCAACACACTATTCGTTGAATGGTACCCGTACTTCGCGAGACAGTTCACGACGATTTATGAGGAGTTCAGTGTGTATGAAGAAACCAAGTCTTGGTTTGATAATCCCTATTAGCGATGGTGATTCGCTCACCAAGTTGTCGTACCATAGAAAAACGAACTGTGATAGATGCTTTTGGAGGAGTTCCTCAATACAGGTCCTGGTTGATACTTATGTTAGATTAAGGCGCTCAAGAAACTTTCAAAGCATTATTGGCGGGATTGGATATAGACTAACATTGAAGCATTATACAAATCATGCGACACATCACCGAAAAAAATCTTGACGCACGAGATCGGCAAGACTCCTCCAACCTCTCCCTTTTCTAACAAAGCCATGGGTGGACATCAACATGGATTTGGTGAGACGGTTGCCACCACTTCAGAAGGCTAAGACGTCATCCTTGTGATTATGGAACGGCTTTGAAATATTTCACACTTCATTTTGACTAAGACAACCTTCATCGTAGAAGGAACAACACGATTGTCTGTAAAATGTATTGTACCATTGAACGGAGTGCTATGTACCATCATTCATGACAAAGATTGTCGTTTCACCCGTCGTTTTTGGCACAAAAAAATGGAGTGCTAAAGCACTTGGATCTAACTATCAACATCGCTCCATCCTCAAACCAATATAAAGACCATGCAGACCCATGAGATGCTCAAACAACTCCTTTACATTTTGTGCAAGCCGCATGACATTGACTGGGCACTGAAACAACTCTTTCTTTTACTCACATACAACTACGCAAGCTTCACAAAAATGGACAAGGATTTACTAATATGTAGAAGGAAACATGAAAGACGCTCAAAAAGAAATAAGAAGCCATGAGGCAAGAAATTGATCAAAATTCTAAGGATGATGTGTTCATAATTGGAAATCACATCCTACTCAAGAGAGCAAACATCAAACTCCGCACAAAAGAATGCACTACTCAAATCATGATGGTTGGGACCACTTGAGATTGAGCTAATGCAAACTCTTGTCATTGCTTTACCAAAAATGCCAAACAATATGGTTATCCACCCAGTCTTCCACATGAGCAAGCTCAAGTACTACCACAAACCCATCGAAGGCTTCCCCAGCCGAATCCTTGAAAATCAACGCCATGGGAATAAACAGATATCTGGTCAAGTTGCACAACTACGACACCACGCATAAGAGTTGGGAACCGTACGAAAAAACTGAGACGTCGATCATCTTATTGACGACTACTGTTCCCATCACTGGTGTACGCCTTTCAATGCAACAAGACGCCGCGGTCAAAAGGGGGGGATTGTTATGTCTTAGATGTATACGAGTCTCGAAACACCGCGAGTGGACATATTGTCCTTACATTTATGGCCCACAACGTGATAACCTCAGGGTTTTTAAGTCCTTTAATCAAGGGAATTTCGGTCAATTGCTTTGACCACTGTTTCGTTTGTGAAGGTTCTAGCACATTTGATCACTTTCTAAAAGGGTCGACAAAACTATCGTGAACTATATCGATATGTCGATTCCATGCGGTCGACTTATGGACACCGCTGGACTTTTTAAAACCACGCTTTGATATTGTCAAAATCCCCTGACTTCTCGGCAAAGCTTCTCGAAGTGACCACTCATTATGCGATGTCACACACATTGCTCGGCTTGAGCGCCAAAGACCCAACATATGCCTTACTACTATTCTCGTCATTATGTACATGCAGTGCACTTCCTCAACACTTCCTCAATAGTGAAATGCACTTAACACTTAATGAAGTTTATCTATGTGTCCTTCTTCCTGGCATCCGTACCTCAACCCTTCGTACCATCCTCGTTATGCTCAATGCAACCCATAGCTCTCTGGGCCAAAACTTCATGACTCTCAACCCATGCAGTGTAAACCCGTAAAGGTAAGAGATCTGTTTAAGCCATGTGGAGATGTTGACATGCACTACACTTACATCTAGAAGGAGATCCGTTTTGAATTCCATAGATGGACTCAATTTCTCGCGTTGTGTTACCTATGCAACGTATTGGTGTTTGGCAACCTAGCCCTAGTGTAACACGGCTGGTGAAACGAGGTGCGAGCCTCTCTGGTTTCGTGAGCCCTCGCGACCCGATTTCTCATGGTAATCGCATAGGTTGGTCATGGAGATTGACTTCGTCATGAAGTGATGTCTCTCACGAATGACTCCTCTCACAAGTATGCCCTGACGAAGGTCAGGGCGCGGAGTGCATTCTCGCCATAGGGCAACCCAAGAGGGAGGATGGAGGATATTATTTTATCCGTCTATTTTGTCCACGGGTTGACGCTCGACTATGTACATTTCTTTCGTCGAGTCAACCCTTTAAACTATATTATGTTGTCCAAGTGGAAACTCTACGTTTTTGGCGTGATTAAGGATGGGGAGGTGGTGACAAAATGTCTTCGCGCGTGCGAGGGAATTTTTTCACCACTCGGCGCCCCTTGTCCGATGGCGTGGCCAACACATTTATAAAAACGTGTTTGCCATGCCACCAAGTGGAGATGGCATCCGGCGGAGAGGTCCCGTCGGAACGCCCGCCAGTGGCCCCTCGCGAGCCCCCTCATCATGGCGAGGGACCTCGTGAGGGGCCCCTTTGATGGGTGGGGATCCCTAACAATGTCACATTGGGTCATACCCAATGCGACAGCTTGGGCCCGGCGTAGGCCATCGCGAATATATGCAATGGGCTCGCGTTCTACCGCTCGAGGTCGCGAGACCTCGAGCGGCGGCCAGATAGTGCGAGGCACTATCCTGTCGCCCTCCTGCGAAGCGAACGCTTCTACAAAGCTTCCGATTCGCACGGCTTGTCGGCGAGGAATTCTCCTTGCCGTCCATTTGACAGATCTGGGGTTATCCCCGTATTTCGAGACGGAGGACGCGGCAGACCATTTTTGGGAATGGTGCCGATCTATGGAACGTAATAAAATGACCTACATTATGCCAGGTTTGTTTCATTCCTCCCCATCTACTGTAAACCGTCTTTGGTTCAAGAGGGTCTACAGTAGTTATTGGTGGAAGGAGACATGCTTTGTTGGTTAACAAAACAATCATTGGGAGCATCCATTGGATCATGCGCCATTGCACAGGGAGAGATAACTCAAAAGATTGAGATTGATATCCTTCACGAGCACAAGATTGTACATAGATCAACCAAGTTCTCATAAAAAAAAATACGACTAACGCTTCCTCCCCCTCTTGCAAGCAGTGTCCTTGCGACCATGAGCCTGGGCATCCCCATGCGTCTGAGATCGCTGTCATTGTGCTCTTGTCTGTACTCTGACAGGTGAAGGTTCCCTGCGTGGGACTTGTGCCAGGGTGGTACCCTCGGGGGCACGAGTGCAAAAGCGAGTAGCCTGGTCTTGCTAAAAGTCCTTGATAATAGCGGCCGGGACACGACTCTCAGGCTCCCAATTGTTGTGTTTAGGTCCACAACCGGCCCAGCTCACGAGGTATTCTTTCACAACACGTTTACCGCGTGTACATTCGCGGTGTTGGAGGAGCCCATGTACCTCGTAATGACCGTCACTTGCGAGCATTACAGGCGGTGGCTGAACCGTTCTTGATGTTGCATAAGGTGCGAGACGACTGACATGAAACATGTCATGGATGTTCATGACCTTTGGAAGAGCAAGGCGGTAAGCAACCTCACCAATCTTGTGATTGACCTTGAATGGTCTGACCCACTTAGGAAGGATCTTCCTTGCTCTGGGCGTCTTGAGACGCATGTTTTTTGTGCTCAAAAGCACCTGGTCGCCGACAGATGTGACGTCACGGTGACCAACATCAACATAGGCCTTTTGGCGGTACTTCGATGCATGGAGGTATTCACGTGCTTTGCGACGAAGAGTGTCCATTCGATCGGCAAAGGCTTGGGCGGAGGGTACCTGATCCCCACCGCCCCCACGCCTCACCAAGGAGACGGGTACCATCGGATGCCGGCCGTAGTTCAGAAAGAATGGTGTCAACTTCGTGGATTCATGAACAGAGTTGTTGTAGGCAAACTTTGCCAGACTGAGAAACTCATCCCAATCATCCATTGAAGGATCCTCATACATCCGGAGCATCTGCTCTAGAGTTTGTTTCACCCGTTCAGTCTGTCCATCCATTTGTGGATGAAAAGGAGTGGACATCTTTTGGCGGATGCCAAAAATCTCATCAAGGGCTTGCCACAAGTTACTTGAAAATCGCACATCTCGATCAGAGATGATGCGTAACGGCAGCTCATGCTGTCAAAAAACAATGGCCCAAAAAGTGTGTGCTATTTCCTCGGCAGTGGCATGCGTGGTTGTGGGCATGAAATGCGCCATCTTGGTCAAATGTTTGACCACCACGAGGATAGCATCATGGCCACGAGGTGTTTCGGGTAAACNAGTGATGAAATCCATGCTCACTTCTTCCCATGAAGAGTTAGGCACTGAGAGGGGCTTCAGCAATCCTGTTGGTGCCTTGTTGCTTGACTTGTTGCGGATGCACAAGTCACAGGCTTGGATGTACTTGCGTACGTCGCACGACCATCCAGGCCACAAATAATGCTCTGAGAGAGCCTTTCCGGTTTTTGCTACACCAAGGTGGCCAGCTGCTTTTGGGTTATGGAACTCAAAAAGAATCTCATCCCATAGCTTTCCGGAGTTGGGCACAACCACCAAGTTGCCCTTCCAGTAGAGACAAGAGGCTTCCACCAAACCGTATCGGTCAATGTTACCCTCGTCAAACCATGGGTCATCAAAGTATCCCATGCAGATACGTTGCAAGAATGGATGAAACGTGCCGTCGGTTTTGGTGGTTGGCGTAGGGGGTTATCGGGCTTGGGCACATCCTGCTCCCGTACATCTTTTGTGTGAAGGGATCGCGCTTCAAGTGTGGTGAGAACCGCGTTGACCGAAGTGCGACTCGACGGGTCTGCCACATTTGTACGACCAGGTCAGTATTCCCACGAGAAGTGGAATCTGCTCAAGTACTCGCTCCAACGAGCTTGTCGCCGAGAAAGGTTACATTGTGACTGAAAGAATACCAGGGGATTGTGGTTTGTAACGACTCTGAATCCACCCTTGGCACCTTCAAGGTAATAGACCCAAACCTTCAAGGCATGAACTACCGCAAGCAGCTCTTGGTTGCCTGTGGTGTAGCGAGTCTCCGTGCCTGAGAGTTTGTGACTCTCGTGTGTGACCAGTCGTCCTTCTTGCATAAGGACAGCCCCTATCCCGACGATGTATGCATCACAGAGCACCTCATATGGTATTTCGAGATTCGGGAGTGCAAGCACAGGTGCAGATGTCAGAATTTCCTTGACACGCACAAATGCATGCTCACACTTATCACACCATGATTATTTCACGTCTTTACGTGTGAGAGCTGTGAGTGGGACGACAAGGCTAGAGTAGCCTTACATGAAGCAACGGAAGTAATTTGCCAAGCCTAAAAAGGCTCGTATTCTGCCAACATTGGATGGCTGAGGCCAGCACACAATAGCTTGTACTTTGCGAGGATCCACAAGGATTCCTTTGCTACCAACAATGAAGCCCAAGTACTGTAGCTCAGGTTGTGCAAAAGCACGCTTCTCCATCTTGGTGAAGAACTTCTCCTTGCCGAGGATCTCGAGCACGGTACGCAGACGTTGTACATGCTCCTCATGATTCCTTGAAACCACCAGGATATCATCAAGGTACACCAAGACGGTTTTCCCCAACTCGTCACAAACAATGTGATTCATTGTGGCTTGAAATGTCACTGGGGCATTGGTAAGACCAAAGCTCCGCACTCGGAACTGATAATGTCCCAGATGTGTACGAAACGCGGTCTTAGGAACATCTTCTTCAGTAATCCAAATCTGGTGATATCCTTGAGTCAGATCAAGGGAAGAGATGACCTTTGCACCTTGAATTTGGTCAAAGAGATCCACAATCCTTGGCAAGGGGTAACGGTTTTTTTACGTTAAGCTGTTCAATGCACGGTAGTCAACACACATGGGCAAACCTCCATCCTTCTTGTTGAAAAAGAGGATAGGAGCTTCGAATGGAGAGCTGCTAGGTTCAATCCATCCCTTGGCCAAAAATTCATTGATCTGTCATTCGGCTTCTTCACGCTTAGCAGGACTTAGGCGATACATGGGCCAAAACGATGGCCTTGCTCATGGCTCGAGAGGGATCGTATGACCAACATTCCGTTCTGGCGGTAGGCCATTGGGGAGTGGGCCAAAAACGTCAGAAAACTCTTCAAGGAGAGCACTGACGGCACTTGAGCACGACGGTTGGTCGTCGTTATCAACCTTACAAAGTTGCGCTAGGAACATGTTGTGCCCTTTACGCAAGTATTGATTCATTTGAAGCACCGTAAGGACGGATTGTTTGCTCTTGGGAGAGGGCTTTGAGTGATCCATAGGCGAAAGCATGATGGAACGCTTGCCTTTTTTTACAATGAGAGTCTTTGCGACCCAAACCATGTTGGCCTTGTCCTCATTAAGCCAAGGATCACCCAAAACAATGTCAAAATGATTTGTCAAGTCAATGATTGTAAAGTTGACGATTGTTGTGAGAGCTCTTAGCTTAAGCCTTGCCTGACATGTGCTGGGTACATCGACTTCACGGTCGTCACCGAAGATAACTTTTCCCTCACAAGGCATGAATTTTAATCCTAGCTGCCGTACATGAGAGGCACTAATGAACTCGTCATCAACACCTGTGTCAACTAGGACTTGCACGCGTGCCCCAACCACATGACCTGCGAATTGCATTGTCATCTTTGCATGTGATGAGCGTGTGAACAAGCTCTTAGGAGGCTTGGCCTAGAAGTGGTACAAGCAAAAATGCTCTGTGCTATGACGTAGCTCAACGGAGTCACCCACTTGCTCCCACATGCGGTGCCCTTTGTTAACATTGCACAAGAGTTGCCATCCATTCAAGAGTTCTTTCTTGAGACCCGCAAAGATTGGAACTGCAACAGCCACTTGCGTGAGCGAGTTCATCTTTTGGGCTACATTTGCCAACTCAAGCACTTGATTTGCTTTCTGTCGTGTGGTTACAATCAAGCAAGTACAATTTTTCAAGCATTCATCATCGATGAGATGCAAAAGTGGAAAATGGCGGGAGAGATATACGGAGTCATTGCTCATGGTGGAAACAGCAGAATACAAAGCCTAAGTGAGGCGTTCCAACTGTTTCACATCATCATCCTGGAACATGAAAGCGCGTTCAACATCCAAGGATCTCTCAGCCACAGCCCCTAGTGGTTGTCCACTACCGGCCACTAGGGGATTCAAAAACCCTTCCCACGGCCTCCTGGTCTGTGACCACCATTGACACCCTTGGCATTCCGACGGTTTCCTTGTCCCTTATCCTGCTTGTCTTTGCCCTGTTTGTTGGTGTTCCCACCAGCACGATCCTTCTGGCGCTTGCGGCATTTAGACGCATAGTGCCCATTCTGACCACAGTAGTAACAGGTGAGGATGCCTGTCTTGGCCTTGCCATCTGCACGCTCCTTGTGGCTTTCATGTGGCTTGGAGGGTTTATGACTACCCGACCCGTGCCGAGGGAGCTTACGCTCACCACGTTGCGGAGAGTACTAACGTTTGTTGTTGCCATGCTGGTGATGCTCGCCGCGACATGTTTTGACTCCATACTCGGCTGGCATGGATTTGTACTTCACGAGGATGAAGTCACACAGCTCAACACAACTGGTCCAAGGCTTGCCTTGGGGATCTAGCGTAGAAGCACAATCAAGGGGCTTGTTAGAAAGGCCATTGGTAAGCCATTCCACGATTTGCCACATGGGATGGCGGTCCTCATCTGTGATTTTTTCCAAGGTGTTGTCCAAATCGTGCAGGTATTCCGCAAGCTTGCTGTCACCCTGGCAGATTTTTTACAAGCGCCTAGACGTTTGCTGGGAGACGGACTCCCTACCGTACAAGTCCATGAGGATCTTGCACACGTCTTCCTAGTGAGTTCTGGGGACCGACTGAGCCGGTTCTTCACTGATGTGAGCACTGCGCTGTCGAGGCAAGCTAGCCCGACGGCTTCCCAAGCTCGTTGCTTGATGTTATGGAGCTCAAGCAAAATCTCCATGCGTGGCTTTCGAGTGGCCAAGTCCATGACTTGGATAGGCCAAACTTGGGATAATCACTCAGGCGCTTCAGAGCCTTTGAGATCTCAGCGCCCAATGCTGCATCATTATCCTCAGGGTGTTCTTTTATCGCTTTCTTAGCCTGATAAATACGACGAGAGTCACTCGGGCCCGTCGACCAATCATCATGGGTGTCACCCGTCAGGTTGTGAGCATCATCATGTAATGGATGCTTAGCTTTGTGACTCTGGGATGGGTGGGTGGGATCAGGCTTGTCGACCATGCCACCAGCCACCAACGTACCCATGATGTTCAGCATATTACTGAATGCATCAAGATGAACATCTTGCTTGAGGGCAAGCACGCTCTTGGTGAGCTGGTTATGCTCATGGGCATCGAGAAAATGCTCGTATGCCTTGGCATCAACGATGTCCGCTGGATCCTTTTGCGATCCCTGGCCTGCCTTAGACACAATGGTCGTGTTGGCGGCCGTAGCACATGTATGTGCTCTTCCAGGTGTTCCTTACTCAAGGTGAGCCAAAGGACCATCCTATGGTTGTGGGATTGGTGTACGTGCCAAGGTAGGCAACGTGTTTCTCCCGTCACCACCTACTGGTATACCATCCGGGTTAGCGCCTCGAGATGTCTAACCAGCAGGTAGCTTACAGCCACCGTTCCCCTTTGCTAGGGCCAAAGTCCTAACAGCTCCCAACGTGCGAAAGTCACGGATTTTGAGGTCCACAAGGTGGTCGATCACCACCAAGGTGGCAGCGTCAATGCCCTTGAGAGGATCCTCCTCCTCTTCATCTTTGGCCCCAAAAGAGTGCCGGTCATCCTCTACTCAAGCGTCATCGTCTTTGCCCTCTGCGATAGCACGTTCCGCGTCCACCACATCTACTACGCCGGCGACATTTGCAAGGCCCTCGGCCATATCGCCAATGTGTGGAGTCGACAATGCCTCCTTGGTCTCCTCATTTCCCTTCACCATGTTCTCAGCGGCAGGGCTCCCACCAGGCGGCATCTTCGCGAAAGCGGCGGATGCGGCGTGACTAGTGCCCGTCCCACAAGCGCTCTTTGTTGGCGACATCGTCTGCGAAGCACAATTCCTGGATGGGCTTAGGCCACTATCCTTTGTTGGAGTTTTTGGAGGGCCTCCTCCTGCCATGGACATGGAGAGACCACCTCCCACCATGACTGCTGAGGAGGGGTGAAGGGAGGAAAGGAAAGGGAGGGTGGACAAGAGTTAAGTGAGAGTGTTGTGGTAGGTAGAATATGGATGCACCAGCAATCTATTTCAACTATTTCAAGCACTCTTGGCGCGGTCAAATGGTCCATTATTTCCACGCCCGTTGCAAAGGAAAAGTGCTGAAACACACCTCTCTTACCCTTACACATATGAAATGATGTAAAATTAAGAGGAAAGCATGAAAATATGGCCAAAAATTTTCTGGAAAATTATTGGCAGCGTTTCCCCTGTAATCTATATGAAAAGTACTTTCTTATTGGCTGAAAAGGGAAGAAATCACCTATTTTTGGAGGTTTTGGTCCTTAGGCCGCAGCAGGCGGTACTGATGTCAAAAATTCGCAACTGATATTGTTCTCAAAACATCGTCTTGTGTTCTTTCCAACCGTATGCTGCATGCATCGTCTGAAGACGTCTGCTGCTTGCAGCGCCTCTTCAAAGTCGGGGTCTGTTTATAAAGAAACTGCCGTGCTACGGCTGTTCTACAACGCGACAACAAGGCGCGCGGAAGCAAACTCGGCTACGGACCTTGTCACAAAAAACGGCCTAGTCTGGTGCTTTTGCGCCATTCATAGGATGGTCGAGCCGTTGACCAATCAATCTGCTTCGACAGACATGGGTGAGGAGTGGAGTGGCGGCTGCAGCTTCCTAGCGGCGACTAAGCGGGTTCCAAGTCGTCAAGGGACTGCCACCAAGGGTGACGCCTAGCTAATGGATACCAATGTAACACTGCAGATGAAGCGAGGTGCGAGCCTCTGTAGGTGAGTGAACCCTCGAGGCCCGATTGCTCATGACAATCGCGTAGGTTGGTCGTGGAGATTGACTTCGCTGTGAAGTGATGTCTCTCACGAATGACTCCTCTCACAAGTATGCCCTGACCAAGGTCAGGGCGCGGAGTCCATTATCGTCATAGGGCAACCCAAGAGGGAGGATGGAGGATATTGTTTTCTTCGTTTATTTTGTCGGCGGGTTGACGCGGCTCGACTATGTACTTTTCTCTTGTCCAGTCAACCCTTTAAATTGTGTTATGTTGTCCAAGTGGAAACCCTAAGTTTCCGACGTGATTAAGGATGGGGAGGTGGTGACAAGATATCTTCGCGCGTGCAAGGGTATTTTGTTACCACTCGGCGCCCCTTGTCCGATGGCGTGGCCAACACATTTATAAAAACGTGTTTGCCACGCCACCAAGCGGAGGTGGCATCCGACGGAGTGGTCCCGTCGGAACGCCCGCCAGTGGCCCCTCGCGAGCCCCCTTGTCATGGCGAGGGGCCTCGTGAGGGGCCCCTTTGATGGGTGGGGACCCCTCACTATGTCACATTGGGTCATGCCAAATGTGACAACTCGGGCCCGGCGTAGCCCATCGCGAATATTTGCAATGGGCTCGCATTCCGCCGCTCGAGGTCGCGAGACCTCGAGCGGTGGCGAGATAGTGCGAGGCACTATCCGGGCGCCCTCGTGCAATTTGAAAGCTTCTGCGAAGATTCCGATTCGCAGGGCTGGTCGGCAAGAAATTCTCCTCGCCATCCTGTCGACCGAAGCTGGGGTTATCCCCGTGTTTCGAGACGGAGGATGCGACAGACCATTTTTGGGAATGGTGCTCATCTATGCAACGTAACAAACTGACCTATATTTTGCCAGGTTTGTTACACCTGGCCCTGGGAAGGGTGGTACAACTACCCCAAGTCCAAACGTCATTCTCCCGTACGGACCCTTTCCTCGGGCGGGATCTCACAATATGCTACACGGTAGATGTGTGAACGTTCCCATCATCAGTATATGACGAGTCCACTTGGAGAAATTCTCGTGTACCTTTTAAACTGTTGGCGGTTTCGCAACTGGACTCGTCATCTCGCTGATATCCATGTCAGCCCGCAATGCAGATGTGGCATGCGCGAACTGTTGTCAAGTGCGGAACACTAGTGCCTCCCCTTCGCAGTTCCAACGCCACACTTCAGCAGTTGGAGGGCCTACTACGGAACTCCGGTGAGGTGACTTCCGCGTAGTCCGCCTCACTACTTTCCAAGCCATCTCGTCTCACGAAGGGAAGGACAGGTGGGCGTGGAGAAGCAGTGGGGTGCGGAAGAAGCGAAGAGACGGGACGCAGATACGAAGGAAGGCAAAGCGGTGGGCGGGAAAAGGGGCGACGGCGACAAGTCATTGTACGGCGCACACTCATGTAGGCCATGGCTGACACAGAGTGATGGCCAGTGGCAGTGCCAAGTGGACTCAGTTCGCCACGGCGACCATGCTGCGTCCGCCGTTGCTGCGACGGACTAGCCATTGAGCTGTATGGCGGCGAAGGGCTAGCCTCCATGCCGTATGGCGTCGAGGACGCGTGCCACGTTTGGATTCCGTTTGTGAGAACGCTGGTGCGATTGTAGCAAGGCTGTGGATGGAGCGCACGCGCTCGCACGCCAAGTGAGTTAGCTAAGTGGGTGAGTGGGTGGGTGGGAGAGTGGGTGGGTGGTTGACTGGGTGCGTGAGTGGGTGAGTGTGTCAGTCGGCGAGTGGCGATTGGGCGAGTGGGCGAGTGGGGAATTGGGGGAGTGGGCGAGTGGGCCAGCAGGCCAGTGGGCCGATGGGTGAGTTGGTGAGTCAGGGAGTGGGTGACTGGGTGAGTGGGCGCGTGG
>SZWC01026681.1:16206-31932 GCA_023375785.1 Penium margaritaceum
GGGGGGGGGGGAGAGAGAGAGAGAGAGAGAGAGAGAGAGAGAAGAATGAGTCACGGAGGGCAGGTTTCTCGAAAAAGCTGCCATATCCACGACTCAAATTCATCACCTCATGCCTGGTACTTCTAATAAGAGTGCGGTCAGACCAACTGAGGTGGCCGTTCAAAACTGTAAAACAACAAAAGTTCATCTCTCGGACGGTTCCGATGGCCGCGTCCATACTACCGTCCGCTTGGATGGCTTCAGGACCCCAACTCGCGCTTTCATTGGGCCATTGGCTCATGGCCCTCTCCCTGAAATGCCACTAGCGGAGCCAACCGATCCCATGCAGTAGGTTGGCTCCAATGGGCGCCAGCCCACTGGAGCTCACCAGAGCCAACCTGAGCCCACGTCACTTGGTGGACATGGGCAGACTGGGCGGGAGTGGATGGAAGCATCATTGTGAATTGACATACAGACGATCTGATCCCAACCGTTTTTAGCGGAAGGTTTCGCAAATGGCTCTCATTTTTAAAGTTCTAACGACCACCTCATGTGGTCTGACTGCACTCTTGGAAGCATGAAAGACATGTATTCAAATAAAACAAGCCTCCTTTTGGTTGAAGACAAGCACATTATTGTTGTTAAATGATAACTTACATGCAATAACTGTTAGCAACTACTAAGTCGAGTCTCCAGATCTGGCACGAAAGTCCTCATCAGAGTTTGCAGAATGGCAAACTCAGAGCTCGTTGAAAGTGTTTTCCTCTCCGCGTCACTCTCGGTGTTGGTTTTCTTACAACCACGAGTCCCTGTACTTCGTGTGTAGGAATGTTTGTCATTAAATTTGTGGCCCACCACACGTCGACCTTAGGATTTCTACGATGATCAACCAAGGGAAATTTTGTCACCTGCCTCGACCTCCGGTGCACCGTTCCAGAGGGTTCTGACAACGTCAACCACTTTCCACAATGGTCCACAAACGTTTCGTGAACCATATCGATGTTTTGATCCTGTTTAGTCGACTTTTTCACGGTGTAGAAATTTTCGTAAACCGCGTCTCAATATTCTCGAAGCCCTCAACTTCTTGGTGGGGCTTCTCAAAGCGGCCACTCAAGGAGCAACCTTGCACTCATCCCTCGGCCCAAGTGTCAAGGACCCAACATATGCCTCATTGTAATTCTTGTCATTGTTCATATGTGCTCAACTTGATCGACACTTGTCATTGAAGTATGGATACTCCCTAATACAAATCATCCATTTGTCTCAGTTCCTCAAATTGTCTACTACTATGCTCCTCATCTCTGTCAAGTGCACACATTCCGCTTGGTGTAACAATTGGTAATAGAGTACAACAGTGCTGGAGGGGCAGCCAACGCATTAACTACCAAGCAAAAACCTTGCACCATTCTTCAATGCATCTTTTCCGTTCAGAAGCTCACAGACCTCACTACGACAATGGTGAACATAGCAGGCGCAACTGGCAATGAGTAATAATAAGGCGGAGACTCTGGCAATGGAGGATCAGAAGCACACAAAAACACTGACGTTCTCCAGAAGAACCAAACGACAATGTTAACCCTCGTGACGATTTGCATAGCATTGACGAACCTGACGGCCAACCAACGACAGACACCTCGTACTCGGCCAACCCCTCGCCCCCGCCGCTTACCATCAGGAGGACATCTGGCACATGGGAGGCACCTTCCAACATGCCCGCATTAATGAAGATTTGTACCATGAACTCTTGGGACTCAAGAGCCTCAGCACCCATCTGCTCCAAGAGGAATTTCCAACTCTTGTGTAAAGTCAGTATTCGATCGGCACTTTGTAAGTCATTCGATCCTGATAACTCAAACATTGTGATGCTCAGGATGTGGATGACAAGTTTGGAAGTGTACTTGACCATTGTTGAGGTCCATAGTGACAGAAAGAAGATTGACCTCGCGGCCTTGCTTTGGCATGACATTGCTTAAAGTTGGTGGTCTGATGAAAAGATCATCCAACAGCAATAGGAGACTGGCGGAGCTAGACCAACAGCTCATGCGGCCGCTCTCACAATGTCAATTGCAAGTGTATCTCCTCTCGAGCAGATGCATCTGACGAGGTACGACTCCCTCATGCTTTTGGAATCATGGATCAACTTTGCATGCACCATACTCAACAGCTTTGGAGAACAAAGCATGAAGTCTAACGCACGGTATCGGCTTCCACGCTTTTGTCAGGAGTCTAGCATGGCAGATTATATACAATGCTTTTGTGACATCATCACCGACAACGACCATGCACCCAAAAAACTCTGCTCTTACAACAACAGCCTCAAGTGAGACATTTCGTGAGCAATCACCATCTCCAGCATCCAGGACAACCCTTTACGGATGATCGCAACAGCCGATCGCATCGACCGCACCGATTACAATGCTCGGATGTAGGAATTCAACGGCTGGCAACCCTAAAGCCACAATTCCTACTGTGACAGGGGAAAGGCGTAGTTGGCAGAAACCTTGTCTCCGATGAAAATTGACACCGGCATCGACAAGCCAAAAAGAGGGATAAGCCGCAGAGACAAATGTAGTGCCAAGAAAGAGCAAAGGACAGGAGAAGACAACGAGCCTCCTGTGTAGTCAGAAATATTTATGATGACCGATTGTCCATGTGAGCGGCTCATGTTATGGCAGACGAGGGTTCCTAAGATGGAAAAGTTGGAAGAGGAATACAAGGAAAGCAAACCGGTAATACGGTAATGGGTGCAACCGAGGAGGTGTAAACGTTGGAGAACTGTCACAAAACTACTAGAAAAGGGAGCTTCTCATTGCTTTATAGACAAAAACATTGTTTGGAAGCTATGTTTACAGACAGAACCAAGAGTGTCCGAAGAAAACCCCGTCAATGGACGACAACAGATTTGTTGAATTAGTGAACCTCTCTGAATGCAAGTTAGAGATGAGTAAAACAAAACTTCATAGAGGACTTGCCCAATGAGGGACCACAAAGTCATCCTCGGGTGAGATATCTTCTATCAGCACAACCTATAGGTGGAAATATTTTCAAAACTGTCGGAATTCATATCAGAAAAAAAAAAAACCACCGTCACCGTAGAAGGAACATTATGACTGATCTTGAATCAGATCATATGGTAGTATAGCGTCCTACGTACCATCATCTGCAAAAGAGATGGCCACTTCACTTGATGTTTCTGATATGAGTTAATGGCGCATTATGGTAGTACGATCAAGCTATCAACGGTGTTCCATCCCTAAATCGACGCCCAAACCAAGTGGACTAATTAGATGCTCGAACAACTTCTCCATACTTTCTGTGAGCTGCACGGTACCAATTGGGGAGCCAAGCTGCCAATGATTGAACAAGCATACAACTTTGTCACTTCCACCAAAACATGAAATGTTTCGTTCGTTGTGGTCCACAGCAAACTTCTCGCCCCACCATAACACTACAAAGCCAGTGCGACCTTGGCGTGGTGGGCATCCATTGTAGGGATTTTTGTAGTGTATGGGAGGAAACCCGACATACTCCACAAAAACACAAGTTGTTATGAAGGGAGTGGCCGACCAACATCGCATTGATGACGTGTTTGGCATTTGTGATTTGGTCCTTCTCAGCTCGCAAACATCAAACATTGATCACAGGATTTTGGAAAGCTTAAACCCCGCTGGTTGGGACTCTTTGAGATTGAATGAATGCAATCCCTGTCATTGCTCAGCTTTGCCTGACTAAAAGTATGGCAATCCACCCTGGATTTTACTCAGCAAGCTTAAGCACTAGTGGGATCCCAGCACAAACTTCCCTAGCAGAGACGTCACACCCTCACCTCCTATTCAAGAGGATGGTGATGCAGAGTACGTGATGGAATACATCCTCAGACATCAATGTTGTGGGAAAACGACCGAGTATTTGGTCAAGTGGCACGGACACGACGCCGCACACAACAACTGGGAGTCCTATGAAAACATATGCAATGTCAATCACCTGATCAACAACTACTATTACCATCACCGGCCTGTGTCTACTGATGCACCAGGATGTTGCTACGAAAGGGTGCGGAAGTATTATGAACCTCACGAACACGAGTCCATAAAATTTACAAGTGGGTATTTTGTCATTACATTCATGTCCCACCGCACATCAACCTTAAGATTTTTGCGCTGATCAGCCATGGGCATATGGCCACCTGCCTTGACCTCTGGTGTTCCATTCCAAAAGTTTCTTACAACCTCAATCACAATCCATAATGGTCGATAGAAGTGTAGCGAATCGTATCGATGTTTTGCTACTCTTCAGTCAACTTCTCGTTGGTTCTAGACTTTCATAAAACCGCACCTCGATATTCTCAAAGCCTCTTGACTTCTTGGTGGAGCTTCATGAAGTAACCACTCATGACGCTACCTCTCACAAGCATCCCTCCCTCTACTTGAGCATCAAGGACCCAATGGTTCTTGTCATCATGCATATGTGTTGGAATTGTTTGACACTTGTCATCAAAGGACACTTACTACATAATACAAATCATTCATTTATTCCAATTCCTCAAATCATCTATTGTTCCACACCTCGCCCCTATAAACCACTCATGTTCCACTTGGTGTAACACTTAAAGATAAACTTCAACAATGAACCATGCACGAATATGTTGAGTATTCATAGGCACATTACGGTTCACGTAGATGTCGCTAGAGCTCTAGTCGACTTGTAGATTGTGTTGGTACAAGAAATCTCGTCCAAGAATTATTTTTTGGTCACTCGTTAGACAAGACCTCCGGACCTTTACATCCCATAGATCTCCCACTGGAAGGCGTAGTGGTTCTTGGAGTGTCCGCATTTGCAATCTCCCATCGACGGTTTTTTCCTCAAAAATCCCTAGTTTTAAAAAATAAACGGAAATTGCGAACTATGTCGTTCTTTCCAAAACTATGAGATGCTCCTCCATCCAATAGTGCCGGTATTGTTCTGTGACTCTTGCATTCTCAAGACTGGGCTTTTAGCACTATCGCCGGTTGGTCGTTCTTGTACCCCTCGTCAAACTTCACAATCTCATAAATCCTTTGCAGCATTGGAGACCATTGAAATAGGCGATCATTCGGCGCAGATCGCTCCCTGCGGACAAGAGTTCCGCCTTTCACTCCTGCCCTTTGCCATTTCCTGACTCATTTTTTTGCAACTTCCCACCCTTTTTGGCCTGTTGCTTGCTCTCCCGGTTGCGAGCAATGTGCCTAACTTTTCCATGGTTGTAGCAAGTTTGCATGTCTCTCTGGTCAACGGTGTCCACATCCATCGGAGTCGAGGAGTCCCCTGACTGGCTTCTTCTGTTTCCATTGTGGTAGGGAGGTTACCTTCTGTAGGATTCTTGGATCCGAGCATTGTAATCACCGTTGTCAATCCTTTCTACTCCTGTGATCATCGGCGGCAAGTGATTTTGGATGCTGAAAATAGCAATTGCTCGCCGGATATCTTGCGTGAGGCCATTGTTATAGTGAAAAAAGAGCCTCTTGGGGGCGATGACTTCACCAGTGATGATCTTGCAAAATCTCTACGTATACTCTGCCACGCTACACTACTGACGGAGACACTAGTGCTTGTACCGTACGTCATAATTTTTTATTCAGTACTCCAAATCGTGCAAGCATCACGCGCAAGAATTTGTTCCAATTGATTAGTGCCGTCAGTGCGTCTTGCCGCTTTGGATTGATCTGCTCCAAGGGTAGAACGCCTGCGATAGGCAAATTTTGACGAGTGCCGCTGACCGTTGATGAAACCCCGCCTTTCTCCTGCAACCGTTGGATGGTCTTTAACTTTGACTACCAACTTAGCGCCATGCCACGCAAAATCACGGCTACGAGGTCAGTGTTTTCTGTTCTTTGTTGACCTAAGCAGCGGTGAACTACACCTCCAAACTCGGCAGCGACATCAATTTGTCGGTCCTTTAGAGTTTGCAGGATCGAACGGTTCCTGTGGATTCACAAGAGTTTTGGGTTTGTTGGAGAGTTGAGAATTTTTCTCGATGAGCACTGCTTCCCGTGCGCTTTCATTGCAAAGAGCCTGCTTCGCAACATTGAGCTATTGGAGCAGATGGTTGTTGATCCCCTCAAGCGCAAAGATTCGGTTTTCCAGTTCATTGTTGATCTGAGCACATCATCCACCTGTCATTCTTGTTGCTGTCGTTGAGGATGTTTTTAGGGGTGGCTGGTTTAATGCCGCTGGACCTGTGAACCGATTGGTCTCCGGTCCCGTAGGGGTCGATCCAGCTGGCACATAGCATGCTACACCAGTTTTTTCTGTCAATTCAGGGATCTTTTGCATAGGCATGTTTTGCTCCTCCATCGCCAAAGTCGTCGCCAAAGATCCGCTGCTGGTTGTTGGTTGCGCTCGCTCGCCACACGTTGTAGTCGCAAAGTCTGCGGGGTCTTGACGTACGAGATTCATAGACAGCTTGTGTGACATAGTCTTCCGGATGGGTGAAATATTTGGATGCCTCTTCGGCATCGCTGCGCTCTGATACTAAGTGTTATGCCAAACGGAGCGTAGATGGTGAACAGGTAGAAGTTGTGAGGCAGAACATGATTTAGAATTTGGGACACTTGAGCAATTTACAATTATCGGTAAGTGTAATTTGATGACAAGTGTCGAAATTATCAAACTTCTGTATATATACAAGTTTCGAGTTACGACTGAGACATAGTCACGTCATCGGGTCGATTGCAAAGCGACGCGTGTGGAGTGGCGTCGTGAGTGGTTGGATTCAAGAAGCTCCGCTGAGAAGTTGGGGGGCTTCTAGGATCGATGGTGAAGGTGGGAGATGCATCTTATTAATTATGGATTCTTCTCGGTGCATCGACAAGTCGACCGAAAGGTTGTGATACTCCTGTCATAGATTTGCGAGAGTGGTCAAAGTTTTTAGATGGTTCGGGAAGATTCACTAGAGGTGAGGGAAGTTAGGGACTCGTGTATGTCTGGTACGAAACACTTTATGTGAACTTTTAAGAATTATGTTGGTGTAACATGTAACACTGCTTTCTTTCCATGTATTCATACAAAAGTTAGCGTGAAGGTTCCAAAACACCGGTGCAACTAGTAAACATTGGATGGAAACACCAACAATCTATAGCATGATTAAAACATTTCAAGCACCTTTTGGTCAGTGTGTGTTGAGATGTATGGTTGGCTCTTCATTATTTATGAATTCAATGCCTCGTTTCACAAAGACGCTTCGGCATCCACGGTTGAAATGCAACAAACGACTTCAAATATTGGGTCTTATCTTTTTAAAAAAATCCATGAATGCCAATAGTGTTAGGATCAGGGTTCGCCTGCCATTGTCGCCGGACGGCAATGGCATGAACCATTGGCGTGAGTTGGTGGCCATGACAACCCAATAATTGGCAACAAAGCCAACCATGGCTCGATTCTTGAGCTTTTCTTTGGAATTGTGGAGTATCTATTTGAAGTTTTTTGTGCTTTTGGATGTTGTTGGACGTTCTTTTTCTTTTCGGTCATGGGCATGTACAAATACGGTTATTGCACTATGATAGATCGTAGTGTGGACAGTTGCATGTGATGGTGTCAGTTTGGCATGATGTTTGTGTCCTTGCTGTTGTTGTACATCCCTCCGATACATTTGAGATAATGATTAAGATGAAATCATAATGTGTTAATACATGTATGAATCTCACTTTGCCGATACATCTTAACAATTTAGCATCGGCACAAGAATATTGTCAGACATTGGAACATGATCCCTTCCTCCAGGGAATGATTTGTATACTACCTCATTTTTTAAATCCCTCAAAGCCCTTCATGACCATGTCTAGATACATCTCACTAAAGAACATATTAACTTACACCTTTAAACTTCTACAAAACTTATTCTTGTGGATAAGACAAGCTGATACTGAGATTACTTCCAATTGTATCACACGATGAAACAAAACTTGTATTTCTACTATCAAAGTCATGTTGAACATTGAATGTTGAATATGATTTCCTTTTGTGTATCAGAATTCTATCATAAAACTTTAAAACTCATATTCACATGTATTGAGCGATGGGTTTCCTCATCCCCTATAGGTTTTATGACATGCCTACTCTTGTGAGAAACTATAGGATTCATACCTTACCTCTCAGATGTCATGGAATCTTCCAACAGATGTTCAACATGGCTACGATTGTAATGATACTGATTTTAGTAGGACATGATAAAGCAAAAAAAGAAAAAGAGATAGTTTTTTATTCACGCAGAGAAGTAGGGCAGATTTTAGATAAGGAAGAAACTGTTACGTACTAGACGTACATGAGTCCCTAATACTTTTGAGTGGGCATTTATGTCATTACATAAGTAGCCCACCGCGGGTCGAGACCTCAACTTTCACTCCGATGGCCAGGGGTGATTCAGCCAACTGCCCTCGCCCTCCGGCGAACCTGCATGCACTTTCTCACAACTCCAACCAGTTTTGAGAATCATCGACAGAAGTGTCACAACCTTTCGATCGACTTCTCAACGCATCAAGACATATCTCAATTTATAAAGATGCATCTCACATCTTCATTGGTGATCCTCAAAGCCCCCTGAGTTTTCAACAGAGCTTCTTGAGTCCAACCACTCACGACATGACTCAACACGCGTCGCTCGACAATCAACCCAATGACCCCAACTACACCTCATTCGTAACTCAACACTTGTTCATGTATTTTCAATCATTTTGACACTTGTCATCAAAGTACACTTATCGCTAATGTTGAATTGCTCAATTATACCAATATCTTAATCTTGTTCAACCTCACAACTTCTAGCTCTTCACCATGTATCCTCCGCTTGGCACTACACTTGGTGTAAAAGTGTCACGGTACAAGAGAGGCATTTGACTACTTTGCCCATCCGGAGGACTACCTCGCACAAGCCATCAGCGCATCTCCCATGTCAAGACTTTGCAGAATTTGCAACCAAGACATGAAGCAAGTGAGCGCATCCGAAGACCAGCGGCGGTTTTTTGGCGACGACTTCGATGACAGAGAAGCAGAACTAGCTTATGCACGTGAATCCAAAAGCTGCAGCAAACACTAGCTTGGTAGGCTATGCGACATCTGGATCAACCCCTATGGCTATGACAATCAATCTGGTCACCCATCCAATGGGGGTAAAGTAGCTGCCCCTACCGACAGCCTCGACGACGACAAAAGGAATGATAGATGGCATCGGACAACAAGCGTGAATCAACGCGGAACTGGGAAACCGTATCTTCACGCTCAAGGGAATGAACAGCCATCTGCTCCAACAGCACAATGTCTTGATGGAGGCTCTTTGTAAGGTAAGTGAACAAGAATTGGTGCACATCAAGAGAAATACCCAAAAATCAAGCAAACCAAATATTTGCCTGGGTCATCCCGAGCTGTTCGATCCTGCAAAACAAAGGGACCAATGATTTGGATGTGGCTAATGAGTTTTGAGGTGTACTGCCCCGCTGTTGGGGTCAACAAAAATCAAAAGAAAACTGACCGCACGGCTGCACACTTGTGTGGCACGACAGTAAGTTGGTGGTTTGATCTGAAGACCATCCAACAGCAGCAAGAGACCGGCAAGACCTCATCAACGGTCAACGCCGCCCGTCTCATGTTGCCAAACGTAGGTGTTCTACCCTTGGAGCAGATCAAACCGTGTTTGCAAGACGCCTTGGCGCCACCAACCAACTGGAATGAGTTCTCGCGCACGATGCTCGCACAATTTGGACAACTTTATGGGAAGTCTAACACTCGGTACAAGCTCTAGCATCTCCGTCAGCAGTCCTATGTGGCAGAGTACATGCAAAGATTCCGTGAGATCATCACTGGTGTAGACATTGTTTCCAACGAATTCTGTGTTCACTACAACAACGGCCTCAGAGGAGACAATTGAGAAGCGATTGCCATTTTTGGCATCCAAAATGACTTATCATAGATTATTGTAGAAACAAAAAGGATTGACAACACCAACATCAATGCTTGGATCCATGAATCCTACTCCAATTGACCTACCAACCACAACTATCATTGAAACAAGAAAAAGCTTGTCGGGGGACTCCTCGACTATGATGGAACTGGACATTGTCGACAGGAGAGATACGCGTACCTGGTACAACTGTGGAAAAGTTGGACACATCGCTCGGAACTACCAAGGAAAGAAGTAGGCAAAAAAGGGGAGGAAGTAGTAGAGAAATGATTCAGAAAACAGCAGAGGGCAGGACGGAAAGGCCCGGCTCTTCTCGTGAGGAGCAATCCGCGTCAAATGATTGCCCATCTAAACAACCTTTGATGCCGTAGTGGATTTTTGAGATCGCACAATTCGACGAGGGGTATGGGGACAACCAACTGGTGATACTACTGAGAGCGCAACCTTGAGGATGCAAAATTTGCAAAATGGTACTTGCACTATTGGATGGAGGAGCTTCTCATGGTTTTGTAAGTAACTACATGTTTTGAAAGCTTGATTTGCAGACTAAAACATGGATGTTAGAAGGAAAAACCATCGATGGGAGACTGCAAATACAGAGATTCCAAGAACCACTACAGCCACAAGTGGGAGATCTACAAGATGTAACGGTCTCGAGATCTTGTCCAATAGGTGACTGTAAGATCTTTCACTGACAATATTATCTATACCAACACAATCCATAGGTCAACTGTAAAAACGACAATGTCTATGTGGAAATGGATGGTGCCAAGAGGCAACTTCCCCATGTGGGGCAAAACTCAACAGTTGAAGCAACAGAGGTGGAAGAAGCAGAGGAAGCCGCGGTAGCCAAAAAGCGATAACCTGTGCAGTTGATATCACTCAATGTGGCCAAGAACTTCACACGGCAAGGAGCTTGTATCTGGCTCATACATCTCGAGCCAATGGAGAAGGTGGAAGTAGTAGCAGATGACTCATCATCGTTATCGGCCTCATAAGCCTCATTGGCATCAATAAAGTTTGCGATGGTAACCAAAGTGTTCACACTGCTCATCCAAGAGGTTATGAATATTTCCCCAGACGAACTCCCAAAAACACTACCACCTCAACAGGACATGAACCATCGCATTGACCTTGAAGTACGCAGCCGACCCACAGTTCAAGGGACATATCAAATGAGCAATCACAAACTGACCGGGTTGAAAAAGCAATTCAACAAGATGCTCGATCAGGGGTTCATCCACCCGTCCACGTCACCGTATGCCACACCTATAGTGTTTGTGAAAAAGAAAACTAGCAAAATACATATGTGCATGGACAACCAGACGTTGAACGATGCTACCATTAAGAACCGGTACCCTCTCCCACAAGCCGAAGAACTTTTTGACCAACGTCGAGGGGCTCAATTTTTCACCTTTATCAACTTTGGCAGCGCTTATCATTAGATTTGTGTAGGAGGCACCGACATTGAGAAGATGGTGTTTTGAACTCGCTACGGGTATTTTGAGTTCAATGTAATGTTGTTTGGACATGCGAATGCATTGGCGACTTTCATGGCAGCTATGAACAACATTTTCTACCCCTACCTTGACAATTTTGTTGTGGTATACCTCAACGACATCCTGGTGGACAGCCGCACCCCGGATGAGCATGATGGACATGTTAAGAGAGTTCTTGAAACTCTACAAAGAGATTTTTTTTTGGAAAACTCTTGAAATGCGACTCCGATCGCCGTTCGATCGAGTTTTTGGGTCAAGTCACCAACGGCGGACGGATTACCATGGACCCAAAAAAGTGGCAACAGATGTTGATTGGCCAATGCCGACCAACGTTTGAGACATTCAAATTTTCATTGGCGTCCACAATTACTATCGCCATTTCATACGAGAATATAGCCAAGTGTACGCGCCTCTCTCCAACCTCACTCAAAAAGAAAACAAGTGGCCGTGGGGAGACAGCAAATAAGAAGCGTTCACCGCTTTGCGGAACACTCTGACTTTAGCACCAGCCCTATAGTTAGCTGATCTTATAGTTGACTACATCATGGCTATGGATGCCTCAAATCAAGCCATCAGCGTGTTCCTCCTATAAGTCCATGGCAACAGAGAACAACCGGTCACATACATGTAAAAAAATACGCGGACAGGAACTCAACGACGCTGTGCACAAGAAGGACATGCTAGTGGTACATGCATTCAAGACATGGTAGTATCATCTGGAGTGCAGCCGATGTATCGTATGCACCAACCACCAAGTGCTGAAGTAAATGAAGACACAGCCGAACCTTAGTTGACGTCAAACCTGATATATGGAATTCCTTGAATCCGGGTTCCACTATGATATTGAGTATCAGCCAGGAAAAACCAACACGGTAGATGCGCTAAGCTGTCGACCATATCTGATGGCTGTGGCAACAATGCTACAGCTGTATCAAGATTTGTATCTTGAGTAGTTTCACACAAGGCTGTGACCAGCATGGCCGATATGACAAAGCAAGATTCTGGTATGACACTCCCTATTGACAGTGATGATTCACTCGCCAGGTGGTCGTTCCTCCGACTGATGAACTCCGTCGCATGCTGCTCAAAGAGTACCATTACACTGGTCCAGGTGGACACTTTGGAGAACACAAGACGCTAAAAAAGCTGGCAAAACACTACCGGTGGGACAAGATGCAATCCGACACACCCAACTTCTGCAAATCCTTCGACACGTGTCATGGAAAAAGGTCCCATCGCACATGGCCACCTTGACTTCTGCAATCCCTCCCCATTCCGATGGAACAAAGGAACGACATTTGCATGGACCTTTTCATAAGAATAACAGTCACACCAAAGGGATATGATGCAATTGTCGTGGTTGTGGACAGGTTTTCCAAAGCATCTCACTTTGACCACCATCACCAAAAAGGAACAGCGTGACTGCTTTTTAACAATATCGTGCGGCTACACAGCGTGCCAAGAACCATTATGAGCGATAGAAATGGTCAATTCACTAGCCGTTTCAAGAGCAAACGGATGACTCACTACGGCAATCGGATCCATCTATCAACAGCGTTCCATCCTCATACCGACGGTCAAACTGAGTGGATGAGCCAAATGCTCGAAGAACTTCTCTGCACATGATGCAAACCCCATGGGACGGATTGGGCACAATAACTCCCAACCACCAAATTTGCATATAATACGGCGATCTCCACCGCAACGGATCAAACCCCATTTGAAGTGGTGTATGCCAAAACTCCCGTCACACCAGCCGGACATCACAGCCAAAACAACATGCCCATGGTTGACGTCCAACAGCGCGACTTCTCAACCATCTTGGATGAAACATGGGAGACACTTGGGAAGACGCAAGCGGCGATGAAACAAGCACCTGGCCAACATTGCCACAACGATATTTTTGCCGCCAACAACAAAGTTCTTATCATCACAACCAACATCAAATTATGTGGAATCGACTATTAGAAGCTGAAACCCCAATGGTTGTGACTGTTTGAGATCGAGGGCCTGCAATCCTCGTTGTTACACGGCTCACACTCCCTTACACCATGCACGTTCATCCAGTGTTTCATATCAGTAGACTCAAGCGGTATCGAGACCCCGGAGAAAACTTCTCAGGCAGGGATGTACCCACCCCTCCACCTCTTCAAGTGGACGAGGACACAGAGTACGACATCGAGGAACTCCTTGGCCATCAACGACATGGCAAAACAACCTAACATCTTGTCAAGTGGCACGGCTACGACGCCGTGCAGATCAATAGGGAACCCTAAGACAACCTCTGTGACATGAATGATGTTATCGACGGATGTTACCGCTCTCACGGGGCCACATCTCTACGCTCCTTGGGACATCGTAACTCCAAGGGGGGAGAAGTGTTATGTACCAGACGTACACGAGTCCCCAATCTTTCCAAGTGGGTAATTCTGTCACTACACGAATAGCCCACCGCACGTCGAGACCTTGATTTCCACTCCGACGGTCGAGAGCTATTTGGCCAACTGCCCTCGCCTCCAACAAACCTTCTCGGACTTTCTGACAAATCCGACCACTTTGGAGAATCAATGA
Organism: Penium margaritaceum; assembly: GCA_023375785.1. Lineage (NCBI taxonomy): Eukaryota > Viridiplantae > Streptophyta > Zygnematophyceae > Desmidiales > Peniaceae > Penium > Penium margaritaceum. The sequence continues at coordinate 30,187 of SZWC01026681.1, forward strand.
CGTAAGTGTCACGACCATTCGGTCAACTTCTTGATGCATCGAGACATTTCTCGTTTTACAAAGATGCATCTTGCATCTTCACCATCGATCCATGAAGCCCCCCGACATCTCGGTAGAGCTTCTCGAGTCCAACCCCTCACAACTCGACTCCACACGCATCACTTGACAATCGAACCAACAAAACCAACTATACCTCATTCCTAACTCGACACTTGTATATATGTGTTCAATCATTTTGACACTTGTCATCGAAGGAAAAGCATTGCTAATCATAAATTGCTCAGGTGCACCAAATTCTTAATCATGTTGCGCCTCACAACTTGTACCTGTTCCCCATCTACGATCCATTTGGCATAACAGAAATTGGGCTGCCTTGATAAGGAAATGAAAAGTATGGCCTTCAAGTTAAGGGATTTGAATGACTAGATTGAAGCAAAAAATGGCCCCAACCAACGAAGGGTAAATTGAAATACTATTCTTGCTTAGGCTCTGCTCCTTATGCAAAGTGATGGGTCATCTCATGCGTCAGCGCGTGGCACTGATTTGAAATCCTGAACAAGTAGAAGCTCCTATCAGACCAAGGTTCCTTCTGGAATTCCCCTACCTGACACGTTTTCATGGTAGAGTTGATGTCATGTCAAGTCCAGTCGACAACTTTGCTACTCGTAGCAGAAAATGCATTCCAACTGCTTATGTTGCATCAGCCATTTCCCCAGTTGTGCATGAAAGAACTGTGCATTCCCGATGGAATCATTGATGCGCATGAAGAAAATGTAGTGCACATGCAAGGGCTCAATGTGAATTTCAAAGACCATAAAATAATAAGCTACCTTCAGTATGCTCAAGGAACTGTTCGATATCACTTGCGTGGCGCCGGTTGACTGCGCTGATTCTGAAAATCGGAGGTATCTTAAAGTGCAAAGGTATTGTGTTATTTGTAGCGTTGGATTCCTGGAAGTTGGTCTTCAGAGGGCTGGTTATTTGCTTGTCAAAAAAGACGACAAATCAATCCTGGCTGTGGCTCTGTCCTCATGTCTTGCTGCTGCTCACTTCAGAAGCCTGAACCTACCAGGTTCCTGGCCTGCCGGAATCACAAACCAGGATACGGTTCTCAATGGTTTATGCCGACCTGAACGGCTGGACAGGTTGCTTTGATGCCCGGATGATACACGCCGTCAGCGCTTGACAAAAGATTGAAATCTTTGATTTGGCGCGACTGGTCTTGCTGTATTGCAAAACTGACGATGGTTTGAACTTGAATGCGTGCTACATGAACTTCATGTGAAGAAAAGTGAGAAACGTTGTTTTCAAAGATAAAAGGCTAATTACAGGGTCGCCGTTAGGGTGGTCTGACTAATCTAGTGCCCATTTATGGGGATTTTACATCAAGTCTGACTAATCTAGTGCCCAGTAAACCAGGGGATAAACGGGCGGTCATCACTAGCCATCTCATATTTCGGATGTTGTTTTTTAACAGCAGTTTCCCATGCAGACAAATCGGCCACATTATCTTGTTTTGTGCTCTTTCATCATGCGAGGTGATGTGTTGTATATGTATGAGTATATATGTATATGTGTATGCATATGTATATGTATATGTATATGTATTTGAATATGTGTATGTATATGTATATGTACATGTATATGTATATGCATATGTATATGTATATGTATATGTATATGTATATGTATATGTATATGTATATGTATATGTATATGTATATGTATATGTATATGTATATGTAT
>SZWC01026682.1:14574-30945 GCA_023375785.1 Penium margaritaceum
TGTTAAATCGCGGATTGGAGAGTCGAAGTAGTGGTCGGAACCTGAAAACCACTTTCTCCGGAGGATGAACTGTGTTTAAATCTTCATATCTCGTCATAAGTTTGCGGGATGTCTGATGTTGACGTCACGAAGATAAGTGGCGTTAATTGCCACTGCCGATGTACACGTTTCCAAGCACGGCCAGTATTGGGACGCGTCAGGTTTTCACCTGTTGAAGTTACGTGACACCTCAAACTTCTGGCGAATCTCTGGATTCAATCTAATGTAGAATGGTTTGCACTGAAATGCTTGTTGAATCGCGAATTGGAAAGTTGAAGTAGCAGTCGAAATCTGAAAATCACTTTCTCCGGCGAATGAACTGTATATACTTCTTCATAACCCGTCAATAGTTTGCGGGAAGTTTGATGATGACGTCACAAAGCGAAGTGGCGTTACTTGCTACTGCCGATGTACACGTTCCTAGGCACGGCCAGTGTTTTGAAGCGTAAGGTTTTCACCTGTTGGAGTCACGGAACACCTCAAACTTCTGGTGAATCTCTGGATTCAATCTAATGTCAAGTGCTTTGCCAACATTCCAAATCCAGAAACGGTGATTTTCGTTGAGCAATCGGTGCTTGCGATCTCGAAGCAGCAATCGCAGCCACAAAATTCCTGCAGGGAGCTGCTACCCTGGTGGCATTTCCCGGAAGGTCCTTTCTCGCAGTCGTGTTGTGCGGCAGCATTTTCGATATTGTCGTTTTGTTCGGAACGTGCTCAGAATCTGTTCTCCTCGATTTCTGAACAGATCAGTCCAAAACTATCCACTCTCTCTCCTCGTCCTACCGGCCCGTGATTGGCTGCCAGATGCCGGCTGTGGTCAAACCAATTATAGGATGTGGCACGTCTTGCGCCTGCCTGAAAAAGTGATAGAAAAATGGTTCGCAAGACGTGTACCCAAGCAAAAAAGGTTCAGCAATAATGTTTCGGAAAGTCAGTGGACCTCATCTCTCCCATTATCTACGCGTTTGCAACCCCCACTCGACTTTGAACACGGATCTATTCCCCAATATTTACCAGCACTGGGAACGCCCCTGCAACCACGCGCATTGATAGGCGCACGCGGATGCTACCGATCCCCATCGTATGTCATGCGATTGAGTTTGCGATTCCGTTTTTGTTTTCTGTTTCGAAATACTGCGAAGCACAATCGCCTCGCACATCGCAAGGTGGACGCGGATTTCAATGGGCATCGTTGTACATTTTCTAGCTATGGCGAAGCCGAACTGCAGTATAACCACTTTGATGTCAAGAAATGCGAAGCAGAATTACAACGCACATTGATCCGCGGACGCGGAAATCATCTAATATGTCAGTCACCTCCACTAAGCTCGACATGCCGCTCACTGCCTTTGACTACGCCGGCGATTGAAAGACCTTAATTTTGTCATAAGAATGTCAGATCCATTGTCAACTCTATAACTATGCCCACATCTATATTGAACATCCACGTAGAGGTTTAGGCTAAGAATTTCAATATGTAAGGAAGTAAAATGAACAAAGTTGTTTGTGCAAAAAACAAGTTTTTGGCTCAGAATTTCATGAAATCCGGCATATGCATAAAGATAACCCCGTTTGAGAATGTTGTAACATCCTCAGCACTATGAGAAGAATGGGTTGAAGTGACAAGATGGTGATGTTGAAGACAGTTTAAGAATTGAATAAAACTTGAGTGGAAAATGCTAGCATTTTAGCTTGAGTCTGTTGTGTAATTTAAGAATTCAAGTGGAGGAATACCTGTGAGAGGATCATTATGAAATACTAGCAAAGTAATGGGAACAGGGGAATTCGAGGGTATGATAGATTCACATCTTTCCCACCAGATCTTTTTTTGTTAAGATCCAAGAAACACAACCAACACTAGCAGTGTAAATGAATGCAAGGGACCTAGAAAAGGAGGGAAGTAAGAAGTGGTTCACCTAGAAGAGGATTCGTGTGCCTTGATGAATGCGTGGTGAGTATAAAATTTCTTTTATTGTTTCTTGTTCATGTCCTCATGGATAAGTACCTGAGTGGGAAATTTCATTTTATCCTCAATTACACGGATAAGAAGAGACCATGAAACATGACTTTCTAAACCATAGGGAAAGTGTATGATGTTGAAATTTTGGGCAAAATGATGCTCCTCTTGAGTTTTTCTATGCCTTTTTTTAAGATCGGTTTATGGGGCCAAATATCTTCCTTTCGAGGAAGACGGGGACTACAAGCTCAGTAGTCGAGGGTGAATATGTACAAAGGGTGTAGCGAGAAACCCACATGAGTGATAAACGTCTTTTCTTAAACAATTGTTCGTATTACTTTTTGAATGAGGAGATGGACACATTGGGGATAAGATTGGTGAATGGGTACTTTCTTACACGTTGAATAGTACTTTTAAAAAGGGTGATGGAAATCCTCAAGTTCTTTAAAAAGGGTGATGGTAAGGAGGTTAGACTTTTTGGCAATCTTGTGCAAGTAATAGAACGTAAATGATGGCCTTTTTAAGTGCTTATCCGTACATTTTCATACTTACACAATGGTAGCCCTCCTAAAAGCTTGCATATGTGGTTGACCATAATCTGTTCTAGAAGAAGGAGTTCTTCATGTGTGCTTGTAAAAGAGAAACATGGGAATGTTTCATGCATTACATACAGTTTTCAAACATTCTTTATTCTAAAGCTGTCTAAATCAATTCATGATTCCGTCTTACAAGCCCATAACCTCGCATCTATATGGGAAATCCTGTTCTGTTTGGTTACCAATATCATCTTTCAATGATGGAGTGGATTCTATCATATGCATTAATCTTGCTCAGTTAAGTATCAATCATGTTGATAAATAACACCCTCTCTGATGGGCACAAACATGTCCATGTGTCATTATGGATATGCAGGACTAGACAAAGGTGATTGAAATGGGATGATTTAAATCATAGAATACACGCTGCATGAATAAATCCCGATGAATAGCAACATGAAAGCTCGATTTAAGTTCTAAGGGAACTCACAATTCCTCCCTTTATCATTTTGAGCAGTGGCAAATGTCCAGAAGGGCTAAATGACACGTCTCACTAACATTAAAAGGATATAGTTATAATGTATAATACATTAAAATGTCTGAAAACATTTTTTGGTGATTTTATACTTGACCAAACTTCTTTGGAGTCTTATACTTATACCCCTCCTCAATGACATCTATTCTCTCCTATGGAGTTATACTTCAAGCCCGCCCTTCATGGAAAAAACGAATTTCATGACCCACACCTAAAGGAAGCTCACTGCATCATTGCTACTATCATGAAAAGCTGAAAAAAATAGATTTTTGTACAAATAATTTTATTCAAAGTTGAACAGCCCATTATATGAGTATTTGAAACACTCAACCAGTGAATCCCACACATACACATGTTTTTCATTCTTTGAAATCCCTTGAATTTTGTTTTGTTTAACGTTAGAAGCCAAGGTGTCCCAAGGTCAGAGAAGATTGTAGAAGTAGTTCTAGGACATGTAATGTTTTCGTTTTCACACATGAGTTTAACTAAGAACAAACTTAACACCTACCATCAAAACAATTGAAACCTTTCAAAAGCATTGTTACTTTATAGATGGATTTGGTTGCCTTATGAGAATACACGTCCAAACATGAAGCTCCTTTGTAGTACACAAAAATTATATGTGTACCACAACCTAGCCTCCATCACCTTCATGGTGTATACACATGAATTCCTTTCAAAAACATGACACGTGAACACAAAATCAAACACATACACTCAAAACCATTCTGTAGAGTTCTTCAAGTACACATTACAATTGTTGTAGGAACAATGGTAGTATGAATGTTCAGCTTTACTTTATAAGGTAAGAATTGAGGATTGATTTTACAGTCACCTAGATGGTATTGCACCTCAATGGCCATACACTATAAGAGTGATGTCAAAGGAGCTCATGTGATAAATCAACTACAAAAACTGATGTAAAGGTTCTCTCTAAAAATCTAACACTCCAGCTCCGACACCAAATTCGTCTTTAAAGCTTTCTTAATGGCATCTAGATCTTATTAGAGGGTTTTTACCCTTGGCGTCACTTTTTGGGGCAACATTAATCAATATCTTGTAAGGAAACTGGAAAGTCTAAAGTATTAATAGGCCCACTTCCATTTCTACCTCATCCCCTTCTTTTAGAACCCAAACAACAGGGTATTCCTATTATCTCGTGATTTTTCACAAGTTTCAAATAAAAGGGTCTACAATTTTGTTCTATATGCTCTACGATTTTCTTTATGCGAAGGCAAAAATCATCAGGTGTAAGGCATGTCTTGCGATTTCGCACCCGTGTTTTCGTTTTTCTCTAATGCCTCACTCCCTCACTCTACCTCCCTCATTATTCATCACCTTGGTAATGCAAGAAGGTAAGGAGGAGAGAGCAAGGACAAGGGCTTGAGGCCACATGCCCGGACCTCAAGGCCTCACGGCCTCATACCCAAAAATCGATTGACAAGCTCAATCCGCGACCACTAGGTGCCCAGCCGATAGCCGTTCATTCAGATGATCTAATGTTAGCTGTACCATCGGTCAGAAATTAGCAGGTTGGCAGCGAGCGAATGGCTAGCCACCGGCTAACCCTCGCTGTTATGAGGGATGGTGTCCAACCACCCATGTATTTGGTGAGGAGGAAGGGCCAAACTAGCCTCCTATATTCCTTCCCACTTGTTATCAGCCGTCGCGTTTCATGATCAAGTAGGAGTGCCAGATTTAACGTAATCAACATTATGAAAGAATAAATTATTTCAATCGACATCTCAACATAAACACATGCACCACACTTGGCCCTAAGCTGAACAAGGTTGATAATCATGGCATGTAGCCTCCACGTTTACGCCAGATCATTTGTGCGACATCCATGTTTGTTGTCCGAACCTCTAATAGTCTGTATCCATGAATGTCGCCTTGCAAGAATGATGTTCACTTTCTTCGCGTTCAGGTAGTGGCCCTTCCCAAAACGTAAAATCATGCAAATTTTCACCTTCCTCATTCACTCATAAACCACGCTTTTGGGTGACCAATATTCATGCTCCTATGTGTTATAATAAGTTCCACAACTAGCCTAATGAAAGATTGTTTCCCTACCATTCTGAAACTAAAGTGTATGCTCTTGGTGCATGAGTATCTGGGGGACTTTGTAATGGTTATCAATGGCAAGGATTGCTAATGGTGGCAGAACATTTTCCCAAATCATGTATCGAGCGGGCATGTTCACATGAAACCTTCATGTATCTCATACTTAAGGGAAGGAGCCATTGATGTACCACTAGCTCAACACTTGAAATGATGAGAAATGGCCGAATTCATTTGGAAGACGTTTTCTTGCTCTTCGATACATCAATGCATCATTCTTAGTGATAATCAGTATTTTATTGTTATTTTAGACAAGGCCACATAGTGAATTGTTTTGGTTTTTACCTCTTTTTGTTGCCAAGTAGCTTGAAGCTTATCCGTTCCCTCATTTAGCAAGAAAGCTATGTGCTCAGTGAAGGCTTGAGCAGAAGGAAATTTCTTTGTGTACTCCCACTCTTCAATGATAAAGAGGGCACCAAAAGATGCCAACCATTGTTTAACAAAAAACGTGTAAGATGTGGAAACTCGTTCACTTAGCTATTCACTGAAAACTCTACCTGTGCTAAGAGTTCATCCCACGCTATTTTTCCATATCAACAATGAAATGCTCATGATTTTTTGACTCGGTGTCAAAGTACTTGTGAATCTTCTATTAGAACGTACTTGCAAATCTTCTTCAATGATTAGAGATGATCCACAATAGCAAGCCATGGTACTTTTCTTCTTCTCTTGAAGAAGAGACGAGTATTTAATGCTACACTCAAATAACTAGTTTGAGAAGTGAAGTGTGTTATACTCATGAAAAAATCCACAACAAATAGAATTCCATAGGGGCCAGAATCTATGTCTGGAAGAAAAGCAAGACTTTTCCTCCTAATGTACCCCTATGAAGTCTGGAGTATGGGCAGGTGTTGCAAACGTTCACCAAGTTTTCCTTACAAGATCTATTCTGAAGACAAGGGCCTCATGCCATGCAAAACGTAAGGACATCAACACTTCTAATCTAAGTCACAAATAGTGGTCCAAGAGTGCATAACCAGTCTTTAAGGACCGACTTGACGTGCGATTCGATAATCATGCAACTACGAGTTAATGTTCACATAAAGGTCTCCTAAATGTGGCATAGCTTGTTCACCGTGTCATGAAATACTTCCGGCCTCCACAAATCTGTACTTCACCATATTCTAAGATTTTTTAAATGTATGAACCACTTTTGATCCCTTCCGTATTCAATTTACAAAACCATTTTACTGGATAATTTCTCAAGGAGTTTGTTGAAAGGGTGCCAGGGGTTATGGTGTTTACATCATACCCGTTGCATTGGCCATCAAACACACATCGATCTTGGTGATTACTTTCATTTCCACGCACTATCAACTTAGTGAATGGATCACGTTGATGAGTCTTGGTTGATTTTTCCATGTAAACAAGAATCGGCTCTTGTATTTGCTTCAACGCGCCTCTCCTCTTATGTATTTCAATTGTGTTTTAGAAAAAATACAAAGCAGTGGGTTGTGATTGGTCACTATGGTCACATTCTCTTGTTCCCCATTTAGGTACCATTGCCATTGCTTGGAAGCGTGTAGTACGCAAGAGATTTCAATGCCCAAGAATGTATTGCGTCTCCACGATGATAAGTCTCTAGCTCTTGTACATAACTAGAGAACAGTTCTACATTAAGAATGATCCACATCTTTCTATCAATGCAACCAATGGCACCACACATGGATTCCATGGATCTGTATGTGCTACGACAAGCGTTGTAATCAATTGTCCATTCCCTATACTCGTCTTCTTGTGTGTACATTATTCTTTGGGTATTTTTCAACAACCGCCCAAAGAAACGATTGTGTAAAACCTTTTAAAACATGTTCGTGGTGTACTTGTAAATACACGAATTTGATAAAGATCTTGTCAAAAAACACTTCCTCGAGTTGACTTAACTAGTGTTTGAGGTTGCCATTTATTGGATGCATCATTTACTCCATATACCATTCTTCACAACCACATATTGAGAGTTGAAATCACGTAAACATTTCTTCATGGATTTTTGGCACAATTGTAATAATCTAAGACAATCTATTACGCGCACATTCATGTTATATAAGTCACAAATGTTGCTACTACTCAAATTCAACCTTGATATACATGTTCAATGAAGTGAAAACGTTTGTGATATTGATGTTACCGTTCACTTAGCTTTTAAAGATATTTGCAACTAATATCAATAGCAAGAAAACCCTCGCCAATGAATGTTTTACAATAAAATACCATCTGAAGATTTTTTCACCAACACGTTAATATGTGATCAATGTAGAAGTCACATATAAAACCTCTAAAAACCTTTGTCATCTTGAATTGGTGGTTATCTTGTGTACCAACCATTCTCATTTGTGTCACAAGAAAGAAAAGAGTTGGAGCCATAAGATTGACCAATTTTTTCACAGAGCAAAATACTATTGCTTAACAAGAAATCGTGACACCTTCCATCTAAAATATTGTATTCTTCAAACTAGCTAGATGCAATTGACTCTTTTATTTTATGAGGAAGGCAAAAAAAACACAAATATCAATGTTTTTAGGGGACCATGGCTCAATCACAGTGCATGAGCCATGGAGCAACCTTTCAAGCATATGACAATATGAATAAAAACCTTTGAATTCAATTTGTTTCATCAATGAGCAAGAGAAATCATTTTAAAAATGACAGATTGCTTGAAAACTCTTTTTTAATCTTCCAAAATATAAATTGGTAATGATTTCATCATTATGTATTGGATTTTGTCTCTGAAATAATGATGAATGGCACCTCAAAATACAACATAACAATACCACACTCCACTTTGATCCCATGAATATACCACTATAAGGTTGGGTTACAAGGTAGAGTTGTTGATCACGTAATTTAATTTGCCTCATCAACCTCCCCACTTGCTATGTATCCTTCAACCTTCCCATTTGCTACGTATCTTGCAACACTTATGCACAATGCAAAGGGAAGTATTACTTTTAGATGGAAGTGAGCGACAAAGTGGCAAACGTCATTGATTCGTTTTTGTTGCTCCTTTTTTCAACAATATTGGTATTCACGAGACTCGAATGTTTTATGAGGCTGTGATTCTGATGGAAGTGTTACATTTCAGAAGAATCATGTAATCATTGCCAAACTTTACTCCTTACACTAATGAGTGAAACCACATAAACTAGTCAAGCAAGAGCTATTCCTGGAGTTTCAATATGAGAATGAAAGCTTCTAGTTTTTGTTAAAGTAATAGAAGACACCATGTGACTTTAGTGAAAAACACATAAAAGAAGTTCGTAAAATGTAATGTCTTGTGTTTCGATTGCGGGTCTTGCTTCAAATGAAAAAATTCAAACAATTCGACATTCCATTGGTGATTTGGAATTGATAATGATATCATAGAATGCAACAAACTTGAGAAGAGAATTTCAATGAAAATGCTAATTGGAGAAGCGAATGAAATTTGGAATAAGAAGTCTTAGTTAAGAGTGTAAGCATATGACAACAAGAAAACAACAGGAAGAGGAAGAAAGCACAAGGTTGAATCAGGATTACAGGGATTATTCATGATCAAAATTACCATTTTTATTCAAAACTCGCTTCCCGAGTTTTCCATGTGGATGAAGAAAACAAACTACTGAGATTTGTAGAAACTAGAGTTTGCATTTTTTCTGAAATTCCTTTAGCTTGCTTAAGGAAACCACAAAACCAAACCAAAACTATTGTCCTACCAAAACTAAAAGAAGGTGAGTCATAACTTTGCATACAAAATATGTAGATATAAACTATGAATTCATTGATTTCAAAAAACAACAAATACTTCATCTATGTGCAAACTTTATTTCATGTTTTTAGCAATATAAACTCAAGATAAGTTAGAAAAAACTAATTTATCCTGAATGGACTAGTTAACATTCCTAGATTTACAATAAAGGGGAAAATCATGAATAAGATGAGAATGTTAATTTCCTCATGAAATCTCTAGAACTAGCAGATAATTTTTGGTGAAACCCTAGTAAAATAGGAGCATGTGGTGATGTTTTCCATTTTATGGGATTCTAGATAAGAGAATGAATCAACAAAGAAATGAAGGCTAAAGAAATTCAGAAAAGAAGGAGGAATCAATAGTGAAATCATAGATAAGGATGAACATTGAGCATGACAAAGATTTATAATGGTATCAGTATATCTAGGAAAACTTGAATCTTGTGCATTAGAATGATCCTATGATTTTGAAGAAAAAATCAAGAATTTCTTCATTTTTCTAATCTATTCCTTGCTTTGAAAGCAAAAGTTACCTAATATCTGATTTGCTAAATCAAAGAAATATACACCATGAGCAAGAAATCTGATTAAATACAAGTTCAAAGGGTAGTGTTTGTTAATTGCATGTACAAAGCTTTCGTGTGGAGTTGGCTTTGACGTTTAGAAGAAGTTTTTATTTTTGAAGGAGGAAATGGTTTTGGCTTATTTCACTAGCTAGTTCCTTCAACATGTTACACTTGGATTTTTATAAAAATTCCAATGCGCTAAACTACCTACATATTGGATATGAGATTGACCCTCATAAGTGTGTCTTTTTGTTTCGGGTCTAGGAATACTCGTATAATCATTATCTACTTCCATTTTTTCTAAGACATATGTCACTTAGTGTTCTTCAAGATGAGATATGTTTTCTTCACTTTTTATTTATTATTTTTTTCAATACAATTCCACACTAGTAGTGAAAAAATGACTATTTAATTGCGAGGTGCATTAACATGAAAGGGTATCCATTTCTGCATATGATCTTAAATCAGATCATCTATTCATGTGAAAAAGCATTTTATCATCGGGGATTTAAGCAATAAACTAGCTGCTTATAGTAATTTTCACAGTTTAAGATTTCATCTATGGAGAAAATTCTTTAAGTACCTTCATTTTCTTTCATATTCAATAAATATCCCTCATTATGGGATTTGCGGAAATAGGCATTCTTTTACGACTAGGTCCATTGTTCTCGTGAAAGACGTTTAGTTCTCTACAGATGTCATGCTCCATTTAGATTTCCAAATTTGTCCGTATTCATTTTGTTCAATTCTATTCTTGGATATTTCGAATAATCTCTTTGCAAGGTCAAAGAAGGGAGTTGTTACATTATTGATGCTTGGTGCAGAAGTTGTGTATACCATTATTTATGAAGAACAAGAGACTTAATATGAGTTTTGGGAATATAGATGAAGAATTTCACCTTCATAGGAAGTAGTTATACTGTTTTCACATTCAAGGATTATGGCAGGGAAATTTCAGAAGTTAAGAATGGCGATAGGGTGACTTGTGACATGAAAATTTAAGGTGTTGATTGAAACAATTCAAAGGTTCAAAGAGGATTTAAATAATCAATGCATATCACGTTATAATGAGCATGAATTACGCCTTGATGTATTGTGAAACTGCTGAAAGCCATCAAGATATTTTTTTAGGAGAGTTGTCTGAAACAAGTCCTGAAGTTCTGGACTGGAATGCTGTCCTGTACATTTATTTCTTTCATTTTGAGTAGACAATCTTTATACCAGGTTTCATTTTAGTCTTTATTCAACTGTTTACCGCCGCATTCAATCCGGGGAGAGGAATGTGAACAGTTCGTCCAGTACACTGCTTTTCCAGAGGGTGTTGGTGATGAGGATTGCACTGTTCACGTAGACATTGCTGGAGAAGAGGATAGTACTGCTCACATACCTCCCGCGGTCTGTGCACTAGCATGATGCACAGTTCGCCAAGGAGGCATCGATTTCCATGTTGCGACACTTTTTTGATTGGCAAGTGTTGATTCATTCGCTTGGCTCCAAAGACTGTTCAACACCTTTTCTTCGAAAAGAATGTATCTTTTTCTCCGTTGCTTCTTCCTTCACCGGTCAACTCATTATCACTCCGTTTGGGCGGTCACCGCCCTTCCGCACGGCAAAACAAGGCTTCTGGATTGGGCCACGGCCGGCAGCCGCCTTTCTTCGTCGATATGCGAAATCGGCAAAACACGGCGGCACATGGCGGCTGGTGAGCATTCACCTGTAACGACTCCCACTCACTCACTGCAAATGAGTGGGAGTGAACAACAAAGGAGGTGCATCGTCTTTCGGAACATTGCACATCCTAAGTTATAAAGCACTGAGGCATCTCAATGTACCACTTACTATTTGAAGTCAGAATCTCATACAAACCCAAGTACACTGGTGTCAACCATCGGCTATAAAAGTACATCGTTGCCCAACGAGATTGAGAACTAGAAGCTGTGTCGCCCTCAACCATCCATAATTTCAGGTAGCAAACAGTCATAGAGGGATCAATGTCTCTATTTATCCAGACGAGAGGAAAACAGGTCACATTAAAATGGGATCTGATGTTCCAGTTACCAAGTGGAGCATAAGAAAAACAAAATCAAAATACTATAAGAAATATATCTAATTCTAAACAAGATAAAAGTTAAATGTATATTTTTCTAGATAAAGATTAAATCTTGTTACAAAAGAATCATACATGGTAAATGAATTTAACTTCTGAAGCAAGTAAAGTGGACATCATTCAATGAAATTGATCATAGCTTTTAAAAGAAAACATAGAATTATTGAAAGAAGAAGATTCAGGGGGGTCTGAAGTCCTTGATACTAAAGGAGGATGATAAGGATTATGTCATTCACGACATTTTGTCACTCCAAAGGTAGTTCTTTTTAATTGGATTTTCTTCACGTGCATGGGATGTACTGAAAATAATAGAAACACGCTTTGGAAATCTAAGATATGTTTTAATCAATTTCACTTGTAAGAAAAAACAGAATTTCATTAGGGATGTTTTGAGTCACTTGTTTACACAAAGCCTTAACCAACACAGTAGATTTTCCCTTCATGCGCATGAAAGTCTGTTGCAATTTAATGGAATGCAAAATAATTAAGTATTGATGTGTTTCATTTAATAAATATTTAGATGACGATTATATGTTTTTTGACATTTACAATAAACATTTTCTTTTTCCACCAATATTTGGTTTGTTTTCTTTCTTTGAAGCATTTTTGGAATAATGATAATTTGAAATAAGTTATAGGTGCCTTGGATATTTCCCACTTCAAGTTTTCTAAAGATGCCTTTTGCTACATAGGCATTACAAATTACAAAAGGACAACGCCTACCGACTCACATTTGGGGTCTAGTCGTGGACTAAGATTGGTGATAAGCTTGACAATTCTTACTGGTCCACCTCATCTGTTTATGTTCAACAATCTGACTTCTTCATCATCAAAATGCCTAGATGGCATGTGACATAGCATCCACAGTTGACCCCTCCTAAAATGTTTCCATAATGGAGCAATATCTTAGGAATGTTAACATGATGGAGTACAACAAACGCCTCATGTAAGTAGTAAGGAAGGGCTTCATCCTCGTGCACAAATGTCCGAAGGGCATCCAGGCTACCACAAAGATGTGAAATGCTGAACTTTAAAAATTCCAAGGCCAGTTTTGCACTCATTCCAAATGGGCACTCGATAAAATGAACCATCAAGGCCCTCAGCAAGCTCCATCCCCACTTTTAGTCCTCAAGACCATCAAGATTTTATTATCAATTGTTGTTTACTAATGATACAATGAAGAAAAAAGAACATGCACGCCCAGAACAACACATGTCTTGTTGTTTATATGGTTTCTTCCCTTCTTATGATAATGAATCATTAGCACAATGTTTCCATGCAACACAATTCAACCTACTTTAACACGCTCATGAAAAAAGAATAAATTTGCACCAATGTGCACCAATTACAGAAATCCCTTTATACACAAGAAAATGTCTACAACCTTGACCACTTGTTGTTGAGCTGACTTTATGGTGCATGAGTAGAGGAACGGGATTCTTAAGTTGTATTTCAAAGCCATGGTAGATGTTGCAACTCCAACTAGAGAGTTGGCCCTTATCTTTAGCCGCAGATCTAAGAATGGAAGTTTGAGATTATGTTATTTTACTCACTTTGACTGAATGTGTTGAGAATTGTAGTTGACGGTGCTTGCCTCTAGGCCCACACATTAATACGATCATCAATGAAGGTTTGTATCCCAATGGCACACCCACGCACTGCATAAGCACTTCCAAAGCATGCGAATTGATCAACAAAATAGTTTACTCAAACAACAAAAGCATATGCTTATTTTTTGAAAAAACCATGTGTTGACACTCAAGTGGACGTTTCAAGATGTGTACGTTGTAACAAGATGTACTTTGAGAGCCTAGGTTGCTTTTGGGATCATCTCTTATAGAAGAATTTGCTTAACGACTTTTTCTCTCATTGCGGTATGGATAACGATTCTGAGGGGGTAGCATGCTCGTAACCATGTAGGTTTTGAAGGAATATGCTTTCGCTTGGGTGTCAAATGCATGGTTGTATTTTTTGCAATGTTAAGCTCGTGGTGAAACTTTGTGGGCCCTTGCCCTTTTACATTTTGACCAAATTTCCAAAGTTATCCTAAAGAACGTATAAGATTTGTTTTTCTCCACTACTTTGTAAACTAGGCGCAGTTTGCTAGTCTCAATCCGATGGTGTAGGTACAAACTAGCGGCAACGGTGACCAAGGAGAGGCTGTTGTACACATTTCCAGGTTTACGGAAGCGTAGGATTGTCTTGGGGGAGCACCAGAAAACATGTGGCACAATGGTAGTGAGCAATACTTGTTATTCAAGAGTCAAAATACAAGACTATATGTACATGATAAAACATCTTAGGCGACCCAAGGTTGCCGAGCCGTGCGCAGCCATGTACGTGCGTGGGAAGCATTATTGCCTTAAATCTTGCATCTCATCGTTTCAGCTTTCCAACAAACCAAAAGTCACATTATTCTGTGGAGGAACGGCCGAGATATGGTCGTTTCCGTGAGCCACATCAAAGCGCTGCTAGCAGCACCACTAGCAACAGTGACGGCCGCTCGAAGCACCCTCTCTAGAAACAACACTTCGGGGCGCCATTCCAAAGCGCTTTTGGGCCTCAATGTTCCTTGATTCATTGACTAACGAGGCCCTAAGGCGTAATCTGGCCTTGTTGGGTCTTCCGAGGGTCAAGCGTTGGTCCTTAGGGATGAATTCTCGTCACCTGTTTTCCCCTTTGCTGGTCCAACATGTTATCAAACGTAACTTCCTCAATTCTTGAAGGATTGATCCTGTTCTTGGGTCGATCTCGCAATTTCATTCATGTAGATTCTAAATCCATACTGGGATTGTAAATGAAAAGAGGCCATAAGCTGCCATCAGTGCCATTGTCATTGTCAGGCTTTCAAACTTTCTGAAGAGGCTAGATTTTACATGTAAACATGTGTAATTTCTTTGTTGATTATTCTCACTTTTCACGTTGGTTTGCATTGTTTTGTAAACACCACAAGAAGTATTGAGAAATGATTCGAACGCCAAAACTAAAGTTACATGTAGAGATGAA
This sequence comes from Penium margaritaceum, assembly GCA_023375785.1. Classification (NCBI taxonomy): domain Eukaryota; kingdom Viridiplantae; phylum Streptophyta; class Zygnematophyceae; order Desmidiales; family Peniaceae; genus Penium; species Penium margaritaceum. The sequence continues at coordinate 29,169 of SZWC01026682.1, forward strand.
AAGACATACTTTAATAAGGTTTGTTGATCCATCACTTGTTTGCCATGAAAAGGCAAGAGTGGCCTTGAATATCATGCTTACATGATTCGGACTCATTATAAAAAACATTGAAATAATATGATTGATTAGATTTGATGAATGTTTAATAGAAAAACTATTCATCATCAAAATCCAAGTTGATTAGGGAAAGTTCAAAGTAATTTCACAACCTTTTAAAGCAAAAGAAAATCATAATGCATTTGTCTCATTAAGGTCATAACAAGTCAATCTTGGCGTAAGTAGCTACATATAGTCACTTCCAAAGATTTTGATACATTTTTAATTTTTAGTTCCTCCTATTTGAAAAATAGAAGAGTTCTCAATCTCGTGAACATGTCATGAGTTTTTGTTTAAGAATTTAAACGTACGAACAAGTGGCTTTCTGAACAAGATGTGTTTAGCAACTATGAGGATTGAAAATTGAATTTATTTCAATTAGTATGCAACCATAATGGGACTGCAACATCGACTTGCTAGAGATTGATTGTTTTCATGTGTTGTTTGGCTTCACATATTTGAAGTGAGTATTGTTGGATCATTTCAACGTTTTCATCTTTTTGTGAAAAGAAGAGACACAGGCTTTGAAATCGTTGCACAGTTCAATCATTTTCTTTAGACTTCAACCACGCCCCTTTGTCCAGTCAAAACATTCAGCGTCTATATAGGGGTAGGAGAGCCACGTCATTTGTGTGGTCGCCACACAAATGACGTGGCTCGATTGACCACGAATGTGTGTGTGGTCAATTTCACTTGTAATCATTTTTTATCATGTGGCGCGCTGTTGACTCTCCATGAAAACGTACAAACGTTTACTCCCTCATCAGTCAAGCATTCCATTTCATTCTGCGAACTTGTTCTGACATCGTAGTTTGGTAGACGGGTTACCATTGCATAAGAAGATGTGTGGTCAAGGGAGGCCCACAAGCAGTTTCGCCCCAAAATATTTTCTGTTTGTCCGATTGGCGATCAAAACGTCCTTTAGGCTCCATGACGCCTTCGTGTGGCCAAGAAATGGCTGTGTGGTCGAATCCCGGCTACTTGATAGATTAGCAGCCACATGCAGTCATCCGATTGGACATGTCCACCGTTTGTCACTTTCTGCCGCCCCTGCAACCGCAACCAGTCCTATGGTCGCGTCTGGAAGCGCCCGAAAAAGAATGACAGATATCGGAAGATGCCGACTAGCATTCTCACCAGGTTGGCAGTGAGAGTCTGCTGTTTCACTGCGTTGGATGAATGTGGTGCAAAGGAGGAGGGTGGTCTATCGGTTGTGTGGCGTGGCGTGCGCAGTGCTTCTCGAAGGAAACAGATAGATCCAGACCCATATCGGAGCTGACCGATTTAGCTTGGCAAACGATCTGGTCGTCTACGATCGACATTTAGCAGTATCGAACGGTAGAATTAGGCCCTTCATTTTAAATACCCCATCCGAAAATTGTTGTGGTACAGTTAGCAATCGTTATTGAGAACTGGGAAAGCATCAATATCACTAATCCGAAGAGATCCTCGACGCAAGTTGACACGGAGCATAGATCACAAACCCCGCACACGTAACTTCGCAAACCTACGGTTTATCAACCGCGCTGACCGCGGCCCCAGATGTTGGGCTGTGGATACGTCCCCGGTTGCAATCCAATCGTGGATTTTGGCAGCGTTTGGAATGCAAACATGGCGATGGCCAATAGCCCACATCGGCTAATGTTGTGAAGTATTGATTGCCAAGACATGACCATAGTTA
>SZWC01026683.1:15784-31931 GCA_023375785.1 Penium margaritaceum
AGATGGAATAGCCTCAAGTGTTATCATGTGACCACGTCATATGATACACGACTGGTGAATGAGCCAGTGGGGAGAGCACCACATGATGTAATGCCGCTATCTTAGTGCATTGCCGTGTGGAAGGCCAGCGGAATGGTATTTGTGAGCTAGCGAGCAGCGTAGAATACGTATTAGTACAACATTGGTAATGATCACACCATATCATGCACGTGGCATATTCGGCTGCAGTTTTCATCTGATGACATTGAAGGGTTCACAAACCATATCCTTTTTAATTTTTCAACAGGCCCGATTCTGTTTATTTGGATCCATTATTAGCAACAGTCTAGAATTGAAAACCATGCATATACTACACAGTGGATTTTGCTATCACATCTTGAAAACATCTTAATTTGAAATAGTTTCAGGCATAAATCTACGGTGGTATGATATGTTGAAGGACTAGAACGTATCTGACATGTGATGTTTTGTATCCTCAGTATGGGCATATAAGGGTTTGTTGTTAGAAACCACCTTTTTGAACATATAAAGTAAAACGTTAACTGTGAAATGTGCCCAGGTCTTTTGTGTTGCCTCGCCACGAAGATGGACTTGGGAATAGGCTAACCAAGCTAGCAAATGATAGCCACTTGGTGCCTCACAGTGACCTTCTCCCTTGTCTGTGTTTGCCCCCATGCCTTAGAGTCACCACAAGGTACGGGCGTCAACCTCCTCCGTGAGGCTACCATGGCTGAGTGTCCTGCCTCTCGAGATGATGCCGTCATATCCGCTGCATCGGGAGTTCCCGCATCGACGAGGACCATGATCACGATGCTGGGACTGATGACAAAGAACCCAATGCCGGGGAAAATTGCAACGCAAAGAACGTTCCATTTTTCATCTCGACTTAGTTCGCAAAGGAAAACAAGAACACCAACAACCCACATTCGTAGTGCAACCTTTTCCTTGCCAACTACTCGTGCGAACAGGGCACCACCAGCAACATGTTGAAGCTTTATCTCAGGAAGCACAAGAAGATTTACCGGCGGTTGAAGGAGGAGGCAGCCCCAATCGCTCTCAGGGCCACCATAGTCCAAGAACGAACTGTAACCACAGCTGGTTGCATTCTAAACGTGGAAAATACAGAGATCGCAAGGGGCATGGCGCCAGTCAAGCAGGTCTTCAACGATGAATACTTTGTGACGTGTATTTGGAAGCATGTCATCGATGAGAATTGTACGTCGTCAATGTAGTCACATTGGCTGTAGCATGCATTTATGCATGCAAACCCAGGAGCTATTGTACAAGGGCGCATGACAATCTCCAGGCAGGTCGTGATCGAGGTGGCGTCGTTATGGGCTCACCTCAAGACCATGCTCTAAGAGGTAATGTCTCGAGCCATTTTCACCACTGACAGTTGAAAGGGTGAGAAGAGCATGAAGAATGTGGAGATTATAGCACACAAGATGTCAGACTTGAAGATAAAGATGATGGCTCTTTCTTTTCCCGTAGTTCCAAAAAGCCCTACTCCTGTCAGGTTGCTCAAGGTTTTCTCCCCTGTACTGAAATCACGAGGTGTGTGGGACAACATATTTTGCATCATGGTGGACAAAGAGTCCACCATGATCCTTTGTCAACGACAGTATGATCAAGAATCATACCATCAGGTACCTTAGGCGTGTCATGAATATTGTAGTCAATGACTTGATGGGCATGCAATTAGTGGAAGACATCATCATGAAGGCAAAGAGCATTGATGTGTTTGCCACGTGGTCTATCCCCTATGAGCGCTCCCTCATGAACCGTGCCATAGCTGCAGGTGTGACGTACCAGGCGTTGCACTTGAACACACAAACATGATGGAAATCCACTCCTAACCTCATGACCCGAAACCTGCACCTTAATTCCTTGCTTCTAAAGTGGCTGGATGGATACGACAGGGATGGAGAGGCAAGCCTCAATGAGTGGAACCTCCTTGCTTTGATCACTCGCATGTTGTGGTCCTTCAAGGCCTACATCGAGGACTGGAGCGGGAGCAAGTACCCCACACTCAATCTTCTCATACACTTCTACAAGTTCATGTTTAACAGATTGCATGGCTGGCATGGAAAGGCTACAACTGTAGCGGCCACAAGCAAGAGGCGTGGTGAAGCACGCCAGCTTGATGCAAAGGGAACTCTCCTTGTGGCTCCACTGTTGGGCCTCGAGAGCGTAATCATGAAGCCGGAGAAGAATGCCCAGCTCCTCACCGAGCCTCACATTGTTGCCACTACAGCAAATCCTAAGTTCCGACTACTTTACCACTCTCACATGAACAAGCCGATGGGCATCCACTTGGCGGCAGAGCTTCATGTGAAGGTGCTGGATCTTGTCCACCTATACCACAGAAGGGTGGGGGAAGAACGTGAGGCCGTAGGAGTAGTAACAAGAACAGCAACGGGCATATAGTCAAGTCAAACATCAGTAACAAGAAGCAATGTGACTAAAAAAGCAAGAGGTGTAGTTGCACGGTCATGAGAAACGTCAATAGCTGCTACCAGTGGGCGTCCACTGTGCCCTCATCCAGAGAAGTAGAGGACAGAGGCTTTTGTGTTGCTAAAGGCTGGCAAGGATTTTTGAGACTCTAAAACCAGAAGCACCAACAAAGCACGTTCTAACATGACTATAGGAGGAAGTAGAAAAATGGTCGAATCGCCAAATTTACCCGCCAACACTCACATCCTCAGGTACTACAGGAAGTTAGGATCCAAGCTCCCAAATCTCTACCTTTGTGGAATGGATGTTATTGCTGTACTGGGGACCTAAACCCCGTCTGAATGCTTGTTCTCCCTTTCCAGGCACATTGTTATTGAACTACGGTACTCACTTGTGCACCTCACCATTAACATGCTGGTGATAAAGAGCCGGATTAACGAGCCAGCAATTGTTGACTTCCCCGTGAGCAGCCATGGCGTCGTGGCTTAGGAGTTTACATAGGAGGGAGAACGGGTCAATGCCCTCCGGAGAAAGACCCGGGAGGACAAGCTTGTTGGAAATGTAGTGGAAGAACTGGAAGGGTTGGGCATCTTTGTGAGCGATGAGGATGATGCCAATGTGGCACATGTTGTAGCAGGAGTAGAGGGGGATGAGGACGTTGAGATGGTTGGAGAGGATGATATCATAGAGATGGCATAACATTCATGGCTTCAAATGAATTTAAGTATAAATTTATTTCTTCCATGCTTGATATCATGCCATGTGTCCATGCTTATCTGTTTCAGTTTTTTAACTGAAATCGGTGCATGTACACATCAAAAGCTATGAATTCAAATTTGGATGAACTCATGTGCAAAGTGTAAGTGGGATTAAATTATGTATAACATAGACATCTGTTAGATTGCAACACATTGAATGTGTTGTATGTTGGACTATTTGCTTCCAAAAACATGTGAAATTCATTCCTTGGTGTTACCATGATTTAATTGTCAAACACAACTATAAATGTTCCGCACAGTAGCTGTGGTCAATCTGCCATCGGGGTTGTGGTCAATCTATCAACATGGTATCATCAAACACAGTTAAAAGAAGTTACAAGAACAGTCATAGCCTTGTCGGCCTCGACACTTGACAAGTTTGCAATATGTTACGGGAGAAGTTTCCTTCCCTCGTCGAGGAGTTCAAAGGAATTTTTCCTAATGAACTATCCCGGGAGTTACCTCAACAACAAAGTTTCAATCACCCGATAGACCTAAATCCCCGATGGTGAAGAGGACCTATAGGATGAGTGACCGCAATCTAACCAAACTCAAAAAGGCGTTAGATGATATGCTTGGTCAAGGGTTCATCGGGCCATCCATTTCACCCTACTCGGCACCTATCCTTTTCATAAACAAGAAAATGGGCAAGATGAAGATGTACGTGGATTATCGCACACAACGACATCACCATCAACAACCGATAACCCCTTGTACGAGCAGACAACCAATTGACCAACTCTGTGGGACAAGAATCTTCACCGAAATTGACATAACATCTCATCCAAATATCTGCTAAGTACATGAATAAGACGGTGTTCTACACCACATACGAGACGGTTTTCCATAGTTATGATGTTTAGACTCACAAATGCCCCTCCAACACTTATGGCTGCAATAAAAACATTTTCCGGCCAAACCTTGACCACTTCATCGTCGTGTAACTCCACGACATCATGGTGTGCAGCCGCACCCTCAAGGATCTGATGCCTACCTACAAAAAAGCTCTTGAGAGTTCACGAAATTGGTCACCGTTTGATCAAGGTTTTGGGTTGCATCATTGGTGGCAGACATATCATTATAGACTAGAGGAAAGTGGAGGCGGTTGCTGATTGGTCTATGTCAAACCAATGTTCAAGACGTACAGCTATTTCTGGGATTTTGGAACTGTTACCATCGAGTTGAGAAAGGTTACGTCTAGGTGTCAGTACCTCTCTATGATATCACTCGTAAAACTAGCGAGTGGGATTGGAGAAAAATCGTTCAAGAAATGCTAAACTCTTTGTGAAACGCTCAGACCTGGGTGCGAACCCTGCGATTGGCAGATCCTTTCGCATGGTCGTGGATACATACAATTAAGCAATTGGAGCCATTCTCCTCCAAGACAACAACTGTGGGAATTAATCGGTTGTGTACTTGTTTCAAAAACTATGGGGCCATAACTCAAGTACGCGCAATATGAAAAAGAAATTCTTGTAGTTGTAAAGACATTCATGACATGTTGGTATTACTTTGAATGCGGACGATGCATTGTCTGTACACACTACACATTTACACATGTCAAGGGTTAGCCAAATCTAAGGTGTCAACAAACATGATGTTTCAGGTTCCTAAATACCAACTTTGACTACAGCATCGAGTACTGGCCAGGCTAAACAAACGGCATGTATGCTCTGCATCGGCGACTAGACTTGATGGCCAGGATTAACACACGATTGGGCTTCCACTAAAAAGGCACATGGGCCACACTATTCTGTTGTAACTATAGAAGACTCCTCCGTTCAAACTCATGTACTGTCTTAGTCCAACAGAAAGGCAAGGGGGCCAATGCCAAATCAAAGATTACGGTGCCAAAGGGTGGATCGAGTCACGTAGCTTCCCATATTGTGTGTCAATCATTTTTGTGAAAAAAAAAGACAATTCTTTATGCATGTGCATGGAATTCTGGGCATTGAACAAGCTAATGTTGAATTATTTTCCCCTTATTGTGGATTAAGGACCTGTTTGACTATCTCCACCGAGAAAACATTTCTTTGTTCTTGGGTTTGTCTAAAGGGTACCATGACATTTGCATCTTTGAAGCTAATGTGCCCAAAACAAGGTTTTGGATGTACATGGGCCATTATCAATCCCTTGTTGTTTGTTTTTGGCTAAGAAACTCCATGACAATCTTCCAAGGATGAATGAAGGGAACGTTCACCAAGGAACTTGGTTAGTTTGTCTCGGTTTGACCAGGAGGATACTCTAGTTTTCACTACATCAATGGAAGAGCACATAAAACTTCTACACATAGTCCTTACAACCCTTAGAGTTCATGTTTTTGGTGAAAACTTGAGTGAGTGCAAGATTGCAAGAGATGAAAAAGAACACCTTACACACATAGTCGACAAGGTCGGTATTCGTGGCTACGCACAAAAGGTCTAAGCGGTCGTGGATTGGCCACACTAAGAAAATTTTGGAAAATTTAGGTCTTTCCTTGACCTTGTGATTTATTTTTAATGGTTGATGCAAGTGTATTTGACCTTGGTAGCTTCACTGACAAAGCTGGCCCAAGAAGACGTGAAATGAGAGTGGACTCTGGACCACAAGAACACACTTCTCAAATTCAAGGTACACCTATCCACAGTGCTGGTTTTAGCCCCTCCAAATTTATTGCAACCATGGGAGGTGCGATTGATGCGTTGGTAGTATGACTTAGAGCAGTCCTTGTGTAGAATTGTCGTCCAGTTGGGTATGAGAGCTGGAAGCTCATCCTCCTAGAGATGCGATACATGACTTGTGATCAAGAGCTCCTCCTTATGGTACATGCTTTCAATATGTGATTTTCCTGTCCCCCACAGAGCTAGGCATGAAGTTTGTGAACGACCACAATCCATTAGTGGGATTCCAAACGCAATTCAACATGTCAAGACAACTGGCGCGTTAGAGAAAAATCATGAACTGATTGTCGTTCACGTGTGAATATCGGCAAGGACACACGTAGATGGTCAATCCATAATGGCGACAATTCGTGATAATAACAGCAACCACTAAATGTGGTTGTTGTTAGTGTTAGTGGTTGCAACCACTAAATGACTTTTGTGTTCATTGCTAAAGACGAAAAGTCATTTAGTGGTTGCAACCACGAAATGTGTAAATCATTTGCCAGTATCTGCTAACATTTAGTCTATCTCAATCGGAGATAGTTACAATGGGAAGCCGTGGTACTTCATAAATGCCTTCAAAGAAAAGACGAGCGGTCTCCTACGCGTGACAGGGGGCACCACCTAAATGCATAAATTGTGAACAGGTTGGGGATGTCCAACATGGTTCTCGCACGGACGATCTAGCATAAAGGGGGGAGGCTACTAGGCAGGCTCAACGAGAAGATTTGGCTTGGGTTAAAGTGATGGGCACATGTTCACGTTAGTTGGTGATTGTCATTAACTTTTTCTCATAATGTTGACGTCTCACTCTCTCACACTCTTACTTTGTTTGGTATGCACTGGGACGGTTTAGAAAAAAGGGATATAGTCGAAGGGCCGATTTGGCACTCAGACCTCGTGATAGTAAGAGGGTGGTTTGTAACCACCCGTAGCTCAAATAGTAGCGAGCTAGGGTCCAACCACTCATTGGCTGCCGCTCGGCCAACAATGAGTCGGCTGGATAGCCACCGAGGCTCCGGCGATGGGCTAGTCACCCGCTTGCTACCTGTTGGCCGCTGATCGAGCTTGTGGCTGGATAGACAACTAAGAGGCTACAAGGGCCTCAAAGTCGAGGCGTGTGGATTTGTGCTCTCGTCCTCGCTTTCCCTCTTGCTAGTGAGAGAGAGCAAGGGCGAGGGATATAGTAAGAGCAAGAGAGAGTGTTACATGAGAAAAGTCCGCGCAAAACCGCTCATTGTACCTCGCATAGACGATTTAACACAGGGGCACTAAAGAGAAAGGCAAAGTTTAAGGTAAGTACAAAGGTCAAGCTTGTAAACCAGAAAACTTGTGCAAACTCACCACTCTGGGATACTACCCCCTCGTTTTGGATTCAACACCAGTGAAAAGGACATGGGCCTCGGAAGACTTAAAATTGTTGAGTCTCCTCACATGGGTTGTTGGAGGGAACGACCTCTGTAGGGAGCTCTTGATGCCATTTTGCGAAGTGCGACGACAATCTCCCTGCTAGAGCTCAAGACACACCCATTACACATTAATAGGGCTAGAAGACCATGGTAACCTAGTAAATGACATCCAATGCAGGACATGTTTAACATCTGGGAGGAAACACGCTAAAAGACATAAGCAACTATGAAAGAAGCAACAAACAATCATCTCAGTGGCGATTTGTTCAACATTAGCAACTACGTCCTTCTCAGCTTGACAAACAGCAAACTTCGTGGACAAGATGTTGCAAAGCTTCATGTTTGAGCCCGTTTGAGATCAAGTGAATATAAACTCTTGCCTTTACTTGAGTTGGCCTACCGAATAAAATGGCGATCCACCTTGTGTTCAACAAGCAAGCTTAAGGACAAAAAGGACCATAGTAATACGTTCCTTGGCTAAAACATTGCTCTTGCGCCTCAAACATATGTAGACGGACATATAGAGTATGTGATTGAAGACATCCCGGAACATCAAAGCTGTGAAAAAACAAGAGAGTATCCAGTCAAGTGGCACAGTGATGGTGCCACGGACTGAAGTGGGACTCCTACAATGACTTCCGAGATATTGATAACTTGATTGACGACTACTAAAGGCATCATCAACTTACGGTCAAAACACGCCCGAGCGTTCGGAGTGAAAAGGGGTGAGTGTCACATCCAAGACGTACACAAATCCATGAACTTTGTGAGTTGGCATTTCTGTTCCTTCATCAATGGCGTAGCGCATGCTGACCTCCGGATTGTTACACCCTTTGGTCGAGGGCATTTTGGCCACGTGCACCGACCTTTGGTGTTTCACTTCTGAAAATGTTGACACATTCAACCATAGTCCAAAAGGGTCAACAGTGGTATTGCGAATTGTATCGATGTTTCGATAATGTTGGGTCGACTTGATATTCTTGAAATCCCTCAAATTTTTGGCGAATGTTCTCAAAGTGACCACTCACAATGCTACGTCGCATGCGTTGCTCTGCTTGAGAACCCAAGACCCAACATATGCCTCAGTGTGATTCTCGCTAATGTGTATGTGCACCTGACTACTTCGACACTTGTCATTAAAGTACAATTAGTGTTAAATACAAGCAATCAAGTCGCCCCGATTCTTCGAATTTTTTGCTCCGCATCTCATCCCTGTGAACCACCCACGTCACTCTTGGCATATCACACTAAAGGGGAGCTTGGATTGCTAAGAATTGGGTTTGACGCTTCCACAACACATCGACCATGGACGTTGGTGAGAGAATGCTTTTTGCATGAACAAGAGTGGATATCAAATAGCATTCAATCGCACGTGCGGTGCTCCATCTATAGTCAACCTCATTCCCTGGAGTTACTGTTCACCAAAGCTTAGAAAATGGCATCTTTCAGCGGTCAAAATGCATGACACTAAGAACTTGAGGCTAAATGCTGAGCAATTTGAACAGAGCCTACGATGAGTCCGTAAAGATGAGCAATTTGTCTTGTGGTCATTTTGCATGAACAATTATTTTGTTCTCCTCTGGCTACCGAGAAGTGAAACTATGTGCGACTCGAGGGTCTTGGTGGTTAACCACGACATTCTAGTTTTTTTAAGGTTGTGAAGCCGCTTATGTGAGGGGTTGCGCAACCTCTCTTTGTTTTTCATTTGACGCTGGACAATTGGCTGCTGATGTGGAGTGTTTTTGTTCTCCAACAACAGAACGCACCCAAGAGTTGTTGTTTTGACAATGATGAATTGAGGTTAAGAATGAAAAAGGATCAACACTAGATTGTGAAAACAGTGAAGAGCCAACCTCAGATCGCAACACCATTCCCTTAAAACATGTGGACGGTGGAATGAGCGCAATTATGCAGTCATTGCTTGAATTGTATGATGACGGAGCTAAATTTGAGATTTTGAAAAATTTACGCGCCATGAAAGTGACGACCACTGCACATCAGTCAACCCTTGTTGGTTTTCAAAAGTTTCTAGTCAAGTTGTGAAATCTGCGTGGAAACCACCTCCTCAAGCCATGACAGCGAGAGCGAGAAGATGGAGTGTTCTGCCACTTTTTGTCCATCTGCAAACTCTGCTGTTAACCTGCCGGCAGCAAGCCGGCACTTGTCAGTCCCTCCGTACGGACTTGTCTTTCACTGCACAATCTGGCACGTTAGCGCTTGTCTGTGAAAGTGTATCGTGACGTCATCTAGCCGCACATAGTTTCGCTTTTCGGCAGCCAGAAGAGAACGAACCATTTTCACATGTTGATAAGAAATGTTTGATGTGGCATTATCCTGCTTCATGACCCGACCGACTAGTAGGGCATCTTTGGATTGCGTCGCATAGACCTTGACCTCGCAACCTATGCGGCATCGAGTTCAGTGAACTGGCTACGAGTGTGACTCTTGACGTCGTGCGTCCGGTGGCTGTCCACATGTTTTACGTGGACTCTCGATCGCGGCACGGGGGAGCCTCCCGGACTTTGACCTTCTACTATGAAAAGCTGTCTCCAGAAAGAAAAAAACTTACAAAACAGGCCATATCATTTTCACGCCCACTTGTTGTATGCGCTATGGTACCTAAATCGTTGTGATCGAATCTAAATTTGACTGATCTTGTCGTTCGATGTCTTTATCGTGAGGCGGTTTCCTGACGGATGAGGGACTATTGTTTCTTATTTTTTCAGCACTGAAGTTGATAAAGATGCATGATTGGCCAGATGACTAGCTGTAAGAGTCATTTTATGTTATTGTGGTCAATAGTTCTTCCGGCTCCATCGGCACATAGTGTATTAATGTGGCCTTCTGTCCGAGCTACAATATGATGTGTTTTATCACACTAAAGGTAAAGGATCGATGACGCGTTGTATTAAATAAATATTTTGGTAGTGATGTGAATCGTGACTGGGGGTCGCATTTGCACTATGGAAAGAACTTCATCGGAAAAAACAGGTCTTTCCAATTGTGAGGACAAAAGCTACCACCCCCATTGTTCTATTCCCAAGCAGACAAATTACGACATTTGGCGGATCGAGACACTTACTGTTTCGCTTCGCCAAACGCGCAGTATCAGGAATGTGTTGATTGTCTCCGGTTGATGTATTTCCGTCGTACTTTCCGATTGCTCACATGTCTTTCTCAAATGATTTTCTTCAGAAACTGTATAGCTTACAACACGAATCCACACTCGAGAAATAAGCTCTGGAAAGAGCCGTAACATTGAGAATCTGTGGAAAGTGACGCTGACCTGAACGCTTCAACTCGCAATCGACAACGTTCTACCCGGGTTGAAGCATTTAATAAACATTTCTTTCTCAAATGACATAGGCAAAACCACTTTACGTCGCCTACGAAGCCAACGTTCAAACTCAAATTTTACAATACACACCTGTGTCTGAAGGCGAACAGAGACGGAACGGCTCGTGGAGTTTCATAACATCGTCGTACACATGTCGTCAATTCTCTGACCCTAAATCAGGAAAAATTGAAGCCCGCATTCAATGAATATCTTTAAACCTTGCACAAATAATCGTACTGCATCTTAGAAAATAGAGCAAAAAACTTTACTTCAGTAATCTCGTATTAGAAAAAACCTCTCAAGCCGAGAAAATTTGACTCAAGTAGACCTAGCATTTGAAAAAAACACGTTTGGAGCATGGAAGTTTCAATGATAGCAATGTTTGACTGACTAACAAAGTACATAACTGAGATAAGAACAAAAAATCACGCACACAAGGAAAGAACAACGGATAAAACAACAAATACATGAAATATAGAATGGAAATGGCTAATTGTGCCTTCTAGGAACATTAAAGATGGAACATTCAAACCATGTACGGTACTCCGAAGTGATTTGGTTGTTAACAATAAGATAAGGGTAATTCCAATATTTATTTATCAGATTGCACTAAAATTGAACGACATCAGGTTCAAACGTTACCGTGATTTTGCTATCATGAAAGTTTTTGGAAATCAAACATCATATGTACGCTATCACTTCACTCGTTCAAAGTGGCAGACGTCTGAAATCTCATCATTCAAATGTGTGCGCTCTCATGGCACGGATATTAACATGCACAAAAGCATTCCTTGGCACGATAAATAGCAATTCATTTTTGGTCAAGCCGCTGGCGAGTGGACAACCCCCCCCACCTTATAAATTATACTCCATGCGACGACAAAGCTGATCACTTGATCGAAAGCCACCATGTCACTCCTCTCCAATTTCTTCTCACGCGTCTCCCACGATTGGAAAAACATTCAATGTGCACTCAAAGGTTTGAAACCTATTTCAAAACCACGGTGTAGTGCAAGTCTTCAACATCAAATTGTAGTGCTTCCACCGTCCGCAACACCATTCATCGCCACGGTATCTGTCCCTACCAAAACATCGATAGAGCATGTGTCCATAATCAGATCCATCAAGAAAGGGATCCCTTCCAAGATACCTCGCATTGTCCAATCAAGAAACATAAGTGAAGACCTCGTCTATGATGTTCCAATTATCCACACTCCCAAAGATGAGGCCGTGGACGCGCATGCAGTAGTCTTTGACGACATCAACATCATTGTGATAATAGTGGTTTTCACAAATGATAACCATGAACCAATTGATGCGAAAAGGAGGATCGTGGCTGCGTTCCTTAACAAACTAAAGAAACATTAACAAGAAGGAGATGAATTAGACAAAAAAATCAAAATTAGAATCTATTATATCTCAACCCCTCACTTCATCCTTCACCACCACCATATATGAGTCCTACATCCACTTGTTTACACTCAGATACACTTGAAAGGAATTCATTTCACATCTGTGTTTGAGATGAAAGATAATTTTAAAACACCAGACTACGCATTTAGACAATGTCTTAAAGAAGTACAGCCATGCCCAATTTGAAACTTATAAAACCCAATTCTTGTTATAGTGGGGCAATCTAGTGCAAGTGAGAGGTTTGGCATATCTTAGGAAAACTCAATATCTGTTTTCTTGGCTTAATCTATTAATGCCAGGGCACCCGATATTTGCCTAAATGTTTAATTCTCCATATGCATGTGACAATGCTTGTGATAACTAAGAGGTAAGATGTTTTTTAGCAGTCTAAAAAACAACCTAATTTAAAATAGATAAGAAAAAAAAAGGCAAGTAAGAAAACTTTCATAAGCAAAATTATTTTAGAATCAATCAACAATAAGGCACCTCTTTATTCACATACATTACATAACATTATGAAAAAATAGAATAATGAAAAATTTGAAAGTTTCAAATGACCAGTGTACACCAATCATATCAAATGAATGTTGAACTTTCAAATTTGTGGACAAATGACATGTTTTTGAATTTAAAGGATATCATCTTAAATTCTTGATACATCAAGTCCAAGAAACGTATTTTTATCAATTAATCAACTCATTTAAAAAAATGTGTTGTTTTCCTCTGACATGCTCATGGGAGAAAACTACAAGGGCTACATTCATTATTACATAATCAATGATGGGAAGATATCAAACATTAATTACAAAACTGTAATTTTGTCGATTGTGCCATTTAATGGTGTTAAAAATGCATTCAAAACCTCAATCTTGATCTTCAAGCGCACAGAACCATAAGAACATATATTCTGAAGTAATATTTTCAAATCCATGTTCAAGGTTTAATTCCAATTAAACAACTTCGTAGAAGGAATTTTTCTTCTCTGAAATAGTTATGAATCGATGTAAGTTAACATTATGATTCAGAACCCTAATCATTTGGACAAAACAACAAAATCAAGGAGTTATATAAGAATGTGAACACTCGAATTGGGATGGTGTGTATGAGATGGAATACGGGAGTAAACGTGACTTTGGTTTTGGACAAAACGCTGAAATCAAAATTTGAAATGTACAAGAAAACATATCTTAATTTTGTAGTACATCACTTGACATATGGATGATTTAATAAAGCTATGTTATGAGGAACCATTAAAAAGTATTTTATCTATAGCGAGCTTTAATTCACTTGGCTCTTTAAGACAAAAAATCCCATACATTCATTAGATGATTATACTCGTATTTTGAGCATGATTGTGAAAGGTGGTAACAAGTTCTTATTTGAAACGTCTTAGAAATATAATATAAAGATATGGTGAAAGTAATATGAGAATCCAAAAATCCAAGTTCTAGCCTAAATATACAAAAGTTAACTGTTAGTTTATCCATGTTTTCAGTTTATCATTTCATTATGGTAGGAATGTTTAAGTGTGGTTAAAAGATATTTACATTCCTCATCATACCATTGAAGAATAAAAATTTCCATACATCTCACCAACTGTTTACAAGCTAAAAGATGTTTAATCAATTTTTGAATGGCTTGTTGGCAATGAAATCACAGATAAGATGGTCACTAAGTAAACAAAATGTGATTCATCTTTTGCATGGAGGCCATGATTTGAAGGTTTTTTAGCTTAGAAATGTGCTCATTCACCATTTGGAGTCATTTCATCCTAAAAAGAAAAGGAGGGAAAGAAAATGATATAGAATCATAAAAAAAGAGACATATCTAGAGGTATTCAAGAGGGAGATAGAGAGAGAGCGCGCAAGAGAGAGAGAGAGAGAGAGAGAGAGAGAGAGAGAGAGAGAGAGAGAGAGAGAGAGAGAGAGAGAGAGAGAGAGAGAGAGAGAGAGAGAGAGAGAAGGGGGCAGGTGGGGGGAGGGGAGGGGAGGGGAGGGGGAGGAGACACACCATGAGAAACATGCCGCCGTGTGGCTTGGATGGGCACTCCAGCGTTTTGATTCCAGCCACAGCATCAAGGCTAATGGTTAGAGCTTGCTCCAACGACCGGTTGACGTCGCTGAAGAAAGCTTCGTCTGTATGATTGAGGAAGTGAGGGATGGCCGCCTGCACATGGCAACGGAAACGACAACCATCAGTGAGTGAGTGACAACAGTTTCCTCACGGCAGCCAGAAACTAGCACTGTCAGTGAGCGACCAGCAATGAATCGGTCAACGCCACGAGAGGCAATGAGTTGCATCAGCAGCCGACCGTGCGCGTTGCAGACAGCAGCTGACCGTGCGCATTGCAGACAGCAGCTGATCGTGCGCGTTGCAGGCAGCAGTTGACCGTGCGCATTGCAGACAGCAGCTGACCGTGCGCGTTGCAGACAGCAGCTGACCGTGCGCATTGCAGACAGCGGCTGACCGTGCGCGTTGCAGACAGCAGCTGACCGTGAGCATTGCAGACAGCAGCTGACCGTACGCGTTGCAGACAGCAGATGACCGTGCGCGATGCAGACAGCAGCTGACCGTGCGCATTGCAGACAGCAGCTGACCGTGCACATTGCAGACAGCAGCTGACCGTGCGCATTGCCGACAGCAGCTGACCGTGCGCATTGCAGACAGCAGCTGACCGTGCGCGTTGCAGACAGCAGCTGACCGTGAGCATTGCAGACAGCAGCTGACCGTGCGCATTGCAGACAGCAGCTGACCGTGCGCATTGCAGACAGCAGCTGACCGTGCGTATTGCAGACAGCAGCTGACCGTGCGTATTGCAGACAGCAGCTGACCGTGCGCATTGCAGACAGCAGCTGACCGTGCGTATTGCAGACAGCAGCTGACGGTGCGCATTGCAGACAGCAGCTGACCGTGCGTATTGCAGACAGCAGCTGACCGTGCGCATTGCAGACAGCAGCTGACCGTGCGTATTGCAGACAGCAGCTGACGGTGCGCATTGCAGACAGCAGCTGACCGTGCGTATTGCAGACAGCAGCTGACCCTGCGTATTGCAGACGAAACAGGAACTGTCGTTGCCACACCAGATGCAAAGCCATTGCCACATTAGGAGCCAACAGTCGCACGTCGTGGAACTTCCTATGGACAAACATTGCCGCATGGGTGGACACAAACATTGATGCATGGGCGGACACAAACATTGATGCATGGGTGGACACAAACATTGATGCATGGGCGGACACAAACATTGATGCATGGGTGGACACAAACATTGATGCATGGGTGGACACAAACATTGATGCATGGGCGGACACAAACATTGATGCATGGGTGGACACAAACATCGCCGGATGGGTTGACACAAACATTGACAAATGGACGGAAGAGACGTGGCCACGCAGGTGGGCAGAAACGTCGCATGAGCATGCTCACGCTCCAGGACTTACATGCGCACACGCTCCCTCTCAGGCACAAATGTCTGTGCACTGAAGCTCGCACTCGCACTCAAGAATGCATGTGCCCACACTGGCGCTGGTGCTTGTGCTTGCACTCGCACTCGCACTCGCACTCAAGAATGCACGTGCTCACACTGGCACTGGTGCTTGTGCTTGCACTCGCACTCGCGTGAACATGCAGTACCACTTGTTCTTGAGTTCAGGTTCTTTTGTGTGTCAGAAATCATCCATTCAGGCAANCACACTGGCGCTGGTGCTTGTGCTTGCACTCGCACTCGCACTCGCACTCGCACTCGCACTCGCACTCAAGAATGCACGTGCTCACACTGGCACTGGTGCTTGTGCTTGCACTCGCACTCGCGTGAACATGCAGTACCACTTGTTCTTGAGTTCAGGTTCTTTTGTGTGTCAGAAATCATCCATTCAGGCAAAAACCCTCTGGCCATGAGACTGCAAGGGCAGGTCCTCCCCACCACTGGGCCGTACGGGCATCTTCATCAAGCGTGATCGCGTTAGACAAGAAGATCCTCCACCAACGAAAGAGGAGAGGACGAGGAAACACGCGCAGTTAGACACGCACGCACGCAGAAAGAGAAGAGGGGTGGGGGGGCGAGCAGAGAGACAGAAAGGACAGACTTACAGACAGATAGAGAGCGAGGGACAGAGAGAGGTGAGAGGGGGA
>SZWC01026685.1:14961-25726 GCA_023375785.1 Penium margaritaceum
CCACCACAGCACACACTACACTCACCAACCACAGCGCACACTACACTCACCAACCACAGCACACACTACACTCACCAACCACAGCACACACTACACTCACCAACCACAGCACACACTACACTCACCAACCACAGCGCACACTACACTCACCAACCACAGCACACACTACACTCACCAACCACAGCACACACTACACTCACCAACCATAGCACACACTACACTCACCAACCACAGCACACACTACACTCACCAACCACAGCACACACTACACTCACCAAGAACAGTGGGCTTTGCAATCTTCAGTGCTGTGGCGGCTCGGCCAATGACATCGGATGGAGCGCCCACCTGGACCACACACGACAGAGCTAGGCATGAAGAAACACATACATACGTACGTCCATCATTTGGAATATACAAGACACGTAGAATTCAGCTCACCATGTATACGAGTCACGTATACTTTTCCTTTTACATATGCACACTTGCGTAGACTCACGTATAGTGGGTGGATACGAATAGACACGTGTACAGCCTCGTTTATCTCACATATACTTGACGTATACTTCTGTACGCTGACGTATACACACATGACAAAGCATGGAAATGAACATGAGTCAGCCGGAAATTGAAAACTTGATTAACGGGAAGAGAAAACAGCATCACATGAAATCGGTGCCCCGAGTCCCGCACCCCTCCTTTCTTCCACCTACAAACCCACCCACCTTCTAACTCTCCTACTTGGTGGTCTTGCCCTTTCCCTTTCCCTTAGCCGTCTTCTTCTTCTCCTTCTCCTTCCTTGGCAGGTACTCCAGGGCCTAGAGAGTAGAGCATCTGCAGCGACTCAACGGAATCCACGGACAGTTGCCAGCGGAACTCCGTCATGTTCTGCCTCCCAAGCGAGAGCAGCCGCTCACACGGCGTTGAAGTTGCCGGCATGGCGTGCACGACTCTTGCAGCCCGAGCAAGAACTGGGAACTCTGGCTCGCGCTTCCTCCAAAACTTGAGGTTGTCCTCCTTGGGCTGCATCCTGGCCTCCGCGCTCTACGTGTCCAGCTTTTTAGCCAGCGTGTGCGTCTCTACTTCTGCAGGAGCAGCGTCGGTAGCCCACACGCTCCTGCAAGCTCCTGCGAACAGGTCGTTGTCATCATTGTCAGCGGCAGAAGCGGCTGCTGGAGGCGGCACTTCGTTTGCCGCTGTGCCGTCGTGTGCTGCCGCAGCAACACCATGTTGCGACCTGTGCGCCTCAAAAGGCGTCAGCAGGCGCAAAACTGTCTCGCGCACGCTGTCCGCGCTTTGATGACCATTGCTGCCATCTGCTGCTTGTTTGTACCGGTGAAGCCTGAAACGTGGGTGCCAGCGTGTACAGCTTGGACGTCATGCTGTAGTATTTTTCCAGTTTGCCTTGGCCGCAAGGAGCGCAACATACACTGTTGCATCCGTCTGTGTGCGCTTGGGCAGCGCCGGCACAGCAGTGGTGGCAGCAGTCTCATCGGCGTTGTCGTCTCTACAGCAGTGCTCGTCGTCTCGGCGGCAAGGTGCTTGCAGACGTGGGAGGACTGTTTGGCCTTCTTGCTGCAGCTCTCTCTCTTGCCTGCACCTCCAGATAGCCCCTGCGGGTGGCATCGACGAATCGGTCGGTGTGGTTAAAGAACTCGTTGTTAAGGGGCATGACGCGAGAAAGGGTCAGACAGCCCTCTCCGCTCATGTCCGCTGTCCAGTCCTTGACGGGGGACAAGAACTTCCCCACTCAGCCCTTCAGGACCTAATCGTCATCGTCCGGTGTAAACTTCTTCATGTCGTTAGGCCTCTGGACGGCGAGAAATGTTATCATGGCCAGCTTCATGCCGACTAGTCATTTCAGAAGATCAACGGCAGAATTCCACCGAGTCCGNGACGAATCGGTCGGTGAGGTTAAAGAACTCGTTGTTGAGGGGCATGACGCGAGAAAGGGTCAGACAGCCCTCTCCGCTCATGTCCGCTGTCCAGTCATTGACGGGGGACAAGAACTTCCCCACTCGGCCCTTCAGGACCTAATCGTCATCGTCCGGTGTAAACTTCTTCATGTCGTTAGGCCTCTGGACGGCGAGAAATGTTATCATGGCCAGCTTCATGCCGACTAGTCATTTCAGAAGATCAACGGCAGAATTCCACCGTGTCCGCATGCCGATGTTGAGGGCGAGCCACTTCCAACGTTCCGTATTTGCAATCTCTGCTTTCAGATGCTGCGTTCGATGTGATGAACTGATAACGAACGTCGCCATCCTCCGAACCTCCTTCATGAGTTTGCAAACAAACGCGGACTTCACGGTCTCGCCCACCACCAGGTTCAAAACGTGTCCTGCACAATGGCTCTACTTGTCCTCCATGAAGTTGGGGCAGTTCGGAACGAAATAGTTGGTAACCAGGCTCGCGTTCGTGGACGTGTTGTACATGGTCATGCACCCGACGTGATCGTGCATGCTGAACTGGTCAGCCACGATCGTCTTCAAAGCGACGTACAATCTGTCCGCGGTGTGGCTGTCTGGAAAGAGCATACGTGCGATGACGATGGTGCGCATGTCCCAGTCTGTGTCGATGTAATCTCCGGTGATGTCGCGGAAGGGGTCATTGGCCCGGGATGTCCGGCGTGTAGTTCATGTCCACAGGAGCTGCAACGAGGATGGAGGCGACTGCAGGTTGGAAGAGTGTCGGTGCCTCGCCACAACAACCGTCAATGTCTCGCCTAGGAATCAAAGACAGCAAAACACATGACGCAAGGCTGACCGTGGCATAGCATGCCCATGTGACAAGGCAGCATGGTATGAACATGCCGTTTTATCCATACAGGAAGGAAAACAGAAATTTTAAGAGGCCTACTGTGAACCCATCGTCGTCAGCGCATGAAGCTTGACACGGCGGTGCTTTTCTTTTTTCAGTCCGTGACGGTGATGTAAGGCGCTGGCAGAAGAAACAGACAAATAGGCGTAAGGCGTGCCTTAGTCCTTAAGGAGCGCCCCACTTTTAATGAGGGCGCTCTTTTTTCCAACACTGGCGGAGGCGGCTGCAACAGCAATGACGACGACGACAATGATGACGACAATGGTGACAACGGCGACAACAACGACAACAACACCGACGATGAGGAGGAGAAGGACAAGGATGAAGACGAGGAGGAGGAGGAGGAGGAGGAGGAGGAGGAGGGGGAGAGATGGATGGATAGGGGAGAGGAGGGGAGAGGCACGTACCTGAATGAAGTAAATGGCTTGGGCATCTGCATCTGCTGAGAGAGAAGACGACCACTCCACTGCCGTCGAACAGCCAACGCCTTGGAGCGCTGCTACTATCGCCTCCACTATGGGGCTGTGAGGTGCGCCCTCCATGCTCTTGTCCGACGACCGCGACGGCTGCTGCTGCTGTTCTCAGTTGTCGCTTTGTCGCTGCTCTTGCTCCTCTTCCTGTTCATACTGCTTTCGCTGCTGCTGCTTCGGAAAGCAGTCGAAGACAGGAGGAACCTTGCACACAATTGCCACCTCATAACAAATTGCGGAGTGGGCAGGGAACTCGTCAGCCGCCATGGTTGCTTCGTCACTCATCGTACAGCAACCAGTCCAAATGCGCAGTGGTCGGTTCAGGTCGATGCGCTCTAAGGTGAATTCTTCAGCAAGGCGATCCGCTGTGGAGGCGGCCTCGCCAAGCCGCGCACAAAGCGTAGCTGCTTGGCTGGCCGACGTTGCTTTGCCAGCTACCAGCAAAGCCAAAAAAATTGCGTTCCTCGCAATGGTGAACCGTACCTTCAATAAGTGCTGGAAACATAACCTGATACCAGATCTAAGATGTTCCATGACTGAACAAAACTTCCTTTAGAAAGCATTTGTATTCGTGTCCAAGACTACTTCATTTAAGGGCAAACCTGTCCCAGGAGATGACCTGACCAATCACCACCATGCACAGCAAAGTTGTAGATCTCGGGACATGGCGTACATGGCAAGCACCTAATCCCAAGAGTAACATTGAAAACATCACACTTAGCGATGACAATAGGATTGATCCGCCAATTGATTGCTTTGAGCGCCGAGCTCCAAACGGACGTGAATGTATCACTTTGTAGGCCACTCTAGCCATGCGTTATCAAGAAGAGAAGTTTTCCTCCAACCAAATCTTCTACATTATCATCCAAGCATATTACTTACTACACATGACCATGAAAAAGGTTGAAATAAAACAGACGCTTCATAAAAAATTCTCAATTTGAGCGCCGCCAATAACCCAAGAAATAAACAGCTGAAAATTTTAGAAAACATGGATGACCACGATCACATGTTCGTCAATATGACCATCTTGTCGTTCAAGCCGCCTTACAACTTCCAACAAAACAACAAAGTTTGGAATTCCGATGGGTCAGGGATAACATATGCTTGAATATTAATGAAGTTTGGTGACACATCACCTTGCATAAGGACAAAGCAGAAAACATGATGATATGGTCAGTTTAACCTTCCTTCAATCATGTCTTTGCTTGAATTGAAACCTTTTTATGAACATGAATTACTAACATGAAGAAAAATGATTGTATCTTGCATCATACTACTGAAATATTTTTTCTTACATAGTGGTATCGTAGCTTTCCAATGACATCCACGACATGCTATAAGCCATTAATAGTTTCCATCAATGATTTTTTTCAACGTACAACAAAGAAAGGGTGAGATTTGTGAGAGGGCATCTATGTAAACACACATTTTAATGTAAGAGAAATGCGTGGTGTTTTGCATTTTGGGCAAAATGACAAGTAAAAGGCCATTGTGTAAATGTTGAATTCATAATGACCATTGTGGGCTCTCCTCGAAGCTAGGAAAATTTCTTTTCAGGGCATGAAATTCTCACTAAATAACAAGAGTATGTACCCTCCACAAAACCAAAAAAATCCAACCTACTTTAGAATTTCTCGGTAACAACCATTTCTCCCTCTACATCATGTCGACACGACCACACCTAAGATAAACAGCATGTAAAGATCACACACATAACTGCATGATGTATCGACAGAAGAAACTATGACAAAAGAGAAGCATAGAAACTAATACCCATCAAGCCAAGGTGAATTCACATAGGTAACCTAGTAATGGTTCTCTCGTCTGGACCACCGGCTGCTCTCCTTTTAGCCATCTCACTAAGGTACACATAATTCTCTCCTGTTTCAATGGACCTAATCAAGAAGTTAAACAGAGACGAACGACATCATGACACAAACATTTCATAAGGTCATGTCTCAAAACATCCTAAAAAAATTATAATCCTTCGCAAACATTTCATTCATTATCAACAGCTGATGTTTTGTAGCACATTTTCCTGACTAATTTTTACTTACATTGATTTCTGTATCAAAAGGAGGGAACATTGAATCACCAAGTCATTCATTGAATTGAAGGTCCAGATTTAAACATTTCATTCAAGGATGTTTTTGCCTTCAAGGCATAAAATGGATAAAAAGGCAAAAACATGGGCATTTCCTTGAATATGTAGATCATGGATGAAAGAGCACTGCCAATGTCACACCTCGAATGAATGTTAATCTATACAAAATGCATCAAACGAAGTATTTCATTACGTATCCAGTGACATAAGGATGAGAAAACACTTTCTATTTGTTCAAAAATAGGCGTTGTACATACATCAGTGAATGAAAACAACATTTCAAGAAGACCCTTTCCTACACATGAGTTTGACAATTTGTTTCATTTTTGTACCGTGAAGTTATGGCTCATGGGTCTTAGCTCAATCAAGAGCATTGAATTTCATGAAAGAAAAGGTTTTTTAATAGTTTTTATCTCTTACAGCCGAAAATGTCACACGCATGCAAGAACAAAAATCCCTAGTCCTACCACGGCTCTTAGCTATAAGTACTTCCTTACACTTTCCTTTCGTTCGGACACTGTCACGGCTTATTTTCACCACATTATAAGGACCATCATCCTTGTTCAGCGGAACAAGTTTTTTTACATCATCTTAAGAGTGTCCATTGGATGTAACCTTGTGTTTCTACCCATATTTTAATATGTAGTACATCTTGAACTAATGTGAAATCCATGGATGGAAATAAAAGATAGTACAAGATCCATTGTATCAGCTTTGAGGGATTCCATGGTGTTCAAAATCATGCAACCTCTTCGACCATTGGGAATGTAAGAATGTGCACGCTTCTTTAAAGGCTTGCCCTTTGTTATTTTTGGCCCAGAAGTACAAGAAATTTGTTTTCATCTCAAGTGAGATTATTTTCACCTCTTTTACTCTAGTTTTGTTCGTGCATTTTTTAAGCAGAAAGTGAACATATTGATGAATTCCCAAATGTTTTCTACCATTCTCTCAAGTGTTTGAAACATATTGTGTGGTGGGCACTACACAATGTTATAGCCATGGCATTTACACAACTTTGCCATGGTCAAAGATCATCATTAGGCCCTCAATCATGAATGTTGGATATGGAAAAAAGTAGTGCACATGTACCTCATATTTATTCTGTTTTCACCCATGCAAAAAGCGCATGATGTTTGCCCTATCGTAAGTATCAAAACCAATTTTTTTAACTTGTGAAATGCTTTTGCCCATTTGCCACATATGTGCCAATTATCTAATGAAAGCATTGTAATGTCGAAACCACAACATGGTCTCATCAAAATCAAACAAAAACCATTTCATTCAATCACAAGATTAATCATTTGTTAAAGCACCTCCTTGTGTATTGGCTCTTAAATGGTACAATAACCAAGTAGTAAAAAATAAATGTTACAATCAATTTTTTGAATGGAGAATACCATAAAAAATCAATATTTTGCATGGATAAACATCACATCTTTACGTAAACTCCTTGCAAGTTCTTTTACATGAATAATTTTTCATTTCGCCCATTACTAGGCATTGATGCATCTTGTGTCTTATACTTTTCTACATCATGTTATTGAGGATAAATGTTTTTGTAATGAAATCATGGTCCATGATAGACTCAATCAAGGTGAAAAGAAAAATAATACTCCAACCATGTAACAATAACAAGTATTTTGGACGCAACGGAACAAAGTGTATGAACTCAGAAATAACGACATTATCTACGCACATCGTTTGAGCACTCATACCACGACCATAATTTTTTTCTTTCTACAAGTGACATAATGGAGTAAATCACGGTTTCTCACACCAAAATTAATTGATGGTTGTGCTTTTTACAATATCATACTTATCCACCATATCTCATTTCTCATTAAAGTTCTTGCATTCCTTCCACACTATGTATTCAATATGTTCCTCGATTTTCTATGAATGTTGCATTATACTCACATGATATTTAATTCAGAGGTTCACAATTAAACAAATCAAAGAAAGATTTTATAGGTAATAAAAAACAGCATAATGTTTCTATGTCGGGAAGCTAGACGTTGTAAGAGAATATGACACCTAACAACGGAAGCATTCAAATCATCATGTACAAAAAATAGATTGAAAGAAATATTAGTAAAAAAGTATTATGGCTGAAGGTAAAAAAATTCATCAATAAAAGGGAATAAGAGTCAAGGATGAGTATAACAACCCATTGCCTTTGTCTCATCATTGACTCATTTCCATTCATTTTTAGTCATGAATGAAATAGCTCATGGACAAGTGCAAAGCAATAGCGTCATGAATAAGTCATTCGTGGGTCTTTGTCTATAACATGAGTATCGGAAGCAACTTGACAAGGTTGGCGTAAAAAAATGAATGCCCTATGTATAAAAGTTGGAACGAATATCTTAGGTACGTAATTGTTTTGATCCATAAGGTTTAGATTGCCATGGCCTTTCCAAATTCGAGAAAAGGGATTGACAGGTGCCCATCATGGAGGTAGTTCACTGTATACAACTCGTTTAAACTATTGAAGGGAGCTTGAGAATGTAGAAGCATTTGTTTTCATCATAATATATGTCATACCACCAATGGTTCACACCAAAGAAACCTATACACATAAAGCCTTCAACACGTGTGAATTCTTGTCGTCAAAAGGCAAGAAGAAGCACAAAAAACCTTCAATTTTCAATTAAAGTAGCAAATCACAACATGGAAAACATAGTTTATGTTGACATTAGTCGTGAACGTGGAAATTTCATGCATAATGATGTTCACGCGAACACGCATCAATATGGATGTGCTTGTCTAACCCATACCATTAATTTTTGTTATCACATGCAGTTTAAAAATTTCATTGCATGTGAAAACACAATTTATAGATGTGAAAACATTTTCAATACAAAAAAGGCATTCTAAAGGTCATCATGCATGATTTCTGCACTTAATTATATTTATGGAAACAATTTCAACAAGAATATCATTTGAGAGAACGAAGTATTCCATATGAAATGTGGAAACATAGATATAATGCTTATGGCCTTGATATCACCAAGATTTATTACATAAATAAATTAAAACATAATCATCTAAAATTTGAAGGATTCTACTCCAATCCTTAGATATGGTGGACAAACATGGTAGGACTCATGGACATTATGGTAGTAACCGCCAGTAATTGCTGTTCTCCTCTTTTACTATGCTTAAAGTATGGGTGCCTTCTTTTGGCCTTCTTTTAGAACTCAAAGGTTTTTTTTTTGCTTGAGAGAAAGCATATGAATTAGGTAAGTCAGAAATACAACCACAAACAAACCCACCAACAATGCAAAAATGTTTCTTTCCTTGACTTCAAGATGTTAAGAATCATGCAATACTTCGTTACATACCATAAAGGGGTCAATGTAAAGGAACGCGAGAGATCAGATTAAGAACCAAATGCCAAAATTTGACTCATTGAATGGCTATAAAATCCTGAATAAAAGGGTCTATTGTTGGGTGACGTTTGCTATTAGCTGTTGCATACCCTAATCATGTGTGAAGACGGGCTATGGGGAAGGATGCATTGAATAAAGCTAATTGGATCTACCTCATATCTTCATTGTGGGAGATTGGAAAATGAGGGGGACGATGATATCAAAAACGAAAACCGTGAAAGGGATTCCCAACCTAAGCCTGTGTGTAAACATGAATATTTTTGGCCTTCAGGGAAAGGTTACATGTTGCATTTTTTTCTCATCAAGTAATATGGACCAAAGATGATGGGTCAGTTAAATGTATCGGCATGGCTTTTCTTGCCTATAAAATATTGCCCATAGCTAGCTCCAACTTGGATGTGGCATGCTCTTTAGATTGATATCCATTAGATGGCAACGAATATGAACACACGTTTATTCACCTTTGATGAGAAGCTTACTCTATCGTTTCGACACATCCTCTTGGGGTGGGGAGATCACAAGCTCATGGGTTAGGCCTCCATTTGAAAATGGAATGACATGAAACAAGTTGCGTTAGTAATTCACTTTGCTATAATTTCAATTAACATGCCAATAATAAAAAAATTGCTTGTGCTATGGCATGGGATGCATAAGTAGTTACCATGGTTCCCTCAATGTGTTTGAGGTATCATCAAGACACATGTGAGTATCATGTTCAAAAGGCCACATTTCTTGTTTGGCCAACACCATGAAAATAGATACATTTTCATGCATCTTATGTCTAATGTTTGTACTTTAACATTGTTTCCATCGAGTGGATGGGGAGTACAAGTTGATCACTTGAGATTTTACATGCATTAAAACATGACTTCCATCTTCCACAAAGAAGATTCATGCAAAGAAAATCTGGTTTTCCACAAGGTTACAGTCTCATCACCCCTTGATTTGTTCAACACTTCCTATTATAGGAGTTCGGCGAGATTTATGTCAAATAAGACAATTCTAATAAAAAAATTGACATGTTTGCATGTTTTTTAATAGGTACAATCAGGAAATGAATGGTTGTTTCAAGGGTAGATTTGTTCAACATTGAATAGCTTCATTTCAGATTAAATTAAAGAAACAAGAACAGATGTTTACACTACCTTGAATAAAAACCCATGCATTATTCCAAGCCAATATAAGTGTTGTCTTTTACTATCAAAATTGCTTGATAAAATGTGAATAAGGGCTATCAAGTTATGCCACTTGATATGGAATCTTGATGAAGTGGTCAATAATTTGCTCGTTCTTTTCAAGTTCCTTCTCAATCTTAAAATGACGGTTAGATAAAGTTATCAATTCCATGGCATTCTCAGTCTCACTTGTATTATCACTGTTTCTAGATTGGTCACCATTTCAAACTTTTACTCCAAATTTTCCCAATCATAAATTTCACGTTTATTTTTTATGTGTATCCATGGATAATTTTTGCCCAAAAGTTTGCTTTTGGCATGGTAGTGTTAGGCCTTAAGTAGCTTATGAGACATTGGTTCCACGCACATAGTTCTATAGTTCAAGGGCTTTCTTATGAGGGTACTGATTCTCTAAGATTTCTTCCACAAGCAAATTTACGTTTCAATGTAGTTGCACACTTTGCTTAAAACACTTTGATGGTGACAACAAGATTCCATTCAAAGGTTGGTGCTATGGAGACAGTTATCTTCAGTCTCAAGCTACACATAAGACACAAAAGTTGCCACATCTTGGGGGGGGGAAGAGAGAGAGAGAGAGAGAGAGAGAGAGAGAGAGAGAGAGAGAGAGAGATAGATAGATAGATAGAGATATATATATATATAAAGGGAGAGAGAGATAGAGAGATAGAGAGAGACAGATAGAGAGATAGGTAGATAGATAGAGAGAGAGAGAGAGATAGAGGGGGAGAGAGAGAGATAGAGAGAGAGAGAGAGAGAGAGAGAGAGAGAGGGAGAGAGAGAGAG
>SZWC01026687.1:0-22491 GCA_023375785.1 Penium margaritaceum
TATCTATATCTATATCTATATCTATATGTATATATATATCTATATCTATATCTATATGTATATGTATATCTATATCTATATCTATATCTATATCTATATCTATATCTATATCTATATCTATATCTATTTCTATATCTATATCTATATCTATATCTAGATCTATATGTATATCTATATCTATATATATCTATATCTATATTTATATATATCTATATTTATATGTATATTTATATCTATATCTATATCTATATCTATATCTATATCTATATCTATATCTATATCTATATCAATATCTATAATTAGATCTATATGTACTACTCTATTTATATCTATATCTATATCCATATCTATTTATATGTCAATAATTATATCTATATATCCATATATATACATATATAAAGAGCCATATCTATGTGTATATGTATGTTTATATCCATGTCCATATACAAATCCATATTCATATCTATACCTACATCTTTACCTATGTTTGTATGTATATCAATATGTCTTTTGTTTCTTAGGTTCAATATGTATAAATTAATGTTTGATATACACATATGTGTACCAATTTGCATATTTATTTCTGGATCAGACCATAGATTGTCTGTTGACCTGGAGACGCAGTCGTTTGATTTTCTGGTACGGTTTGCGCCCATACTGACATTCAGTCACGTGCTGTAGTGTTTCTCATCTTATTTACGTTTATGGCATATCTTGTACGTTTTCTCTTTTGCGGATGTTGAAGCTCGGATCGTGTTTTGGTGTCGATGTCCTCCTCCTCTTCTTCCGTTTCCGATAATGTTTTTCTGCACTTAACAGAAGGATGCGAAGTCGGAAAGAAAGATCTTTGATCCTATTCAATGACGTTATGCTCTCTTAGGAGTCGCTATTCACTGTGCTCCGCGTACAATTCGGTCTACAGGATAGACATTTTCAGGGGTAGCAGTCGTCTATATAGATGGGATTAGAACGCGGCATAATTCAGACATCAGATTCCGAAGTCGACATTTCTCCTGTATGCGCTTTCGAAACAGATCCCTGCCAACGTCAAGATCTTCGCTCGACAGTCGTTATAGGTGCGGGGCGCATACGCGGCAGCTCGGATATATTTGCCCCTTCTTCTATTAACCTTTATAGCAAGGATTGGTTTCAGGTGAGCTCAGAATTTAGGGCGTCGCCGCTCTACGTTGCCAGGAGCGCCCGCTGTGGGCTGAAGTGACGTCGGAAAAGAAGATTCCCTTGCGACCATTTCGAGTGCGCGGGGGAAGGGGGCGAGGGGCGTGTCGGTTAGGAGGGTGAGGTGGAGAACCATCAGTGGGGGGAGGGTGGGGTCTGGTGGTAAACGCCGCCATTTACGATGACGTAGATACGGTGGAATCGGCTACCGGGATGCTAACACCACAATTTCCCTCGCACATCGGAGACAAGGTCGTGGGGAGAACGTCTTTGGTGCCGGACAATGTCTCCGATAGATGTTCAAGGCTGCAGCCCCAGCTTTAGCCGTCGAACGTGTGGCATCGTGTGCGTCGAACCAGCGAGTAGAATGTGCGATGGACGGTCTGCGGGCAATTCAGCCTTTTCGATGGACTGTTCACGCTTTTGCGACCTGCCGTGCGCAAAGCCGTCCACTCCGGTATCCAGCCGCAATGACCACTCAAAACGGAGCCGGGTTTGGTGCTAAATCTGCGAGCATGGCCGAATCAGAATCATTATCTAAACCTAGGAAGCTCATCGAGAAACCAGGAGGTGGAACAACGCGGAGCAACTCTGCCCAAATTTCTACTGGGATTCGATACAGATCCTTCCCTGCTGCAAATGAGGTGGTGGCCATTGTCCAGTTCACAAAAAAAGGAAGACCTTAGATGGCATCGTCGTTTAACAGACGGAGACTGTCTCTCCGTTTTTTGGGCTGTCGTGTTCATGTTTCTCGGAAAATCAGTCCAGTTTTTGGTTAGAACCCTGAAAATCCAAATGAACTAAAAATGGAAATTTAAATAAGGATCTGATATCCCTATAAAACCTTTACATGCAAAGTAAACGACATTTTAATCTTTGTACTGAGTCATATATTGACGAAATAATTTAATGTGATGTCATCAATCAATCGGTAATCTAAAGTTGAGTGGCGTGAATAGGAGCTCTCGATTGTGATTAGCAGGCACCGCGTACGGTGTTATCAACTTCTACCTGAACAAAAAAATAATTCAAAAAAAGAACAAATCTGCGATCAAAATGATGTCGACCAAACGGCTCCCACAATATCAGATACATGCAATAGATTTGGCGGTTAGCTGAACGACGAAGTGGTCAAGTTTGAGCATTAATAACGTATCCGCTTGCCTGGGCAGCTGCAAACTGATTCAAGAGGGAACACGTCGCCAGGACTCCCACTTGCTGACATTAGCATTCATTTGTCCAAGGAAATTTCTTCTCATATAAGGCCGTCCCTGGATACTTCTTAGCGGAAAAGGTCATTTCACCCAAGCACTTCTGACGTCATAATTCGAGATCCCTGGAAGTAAATGGGTGAGAGCCTCTTCACACACACCTCTCCTTTCCGAGAGCCCACAAGTGTGGACAAGCACATACGACTTTGACAAATAACATGACATCCCCCAAAAATCATGCATGGTTGGATGTGATATTGTTTGACCAACATAGTCAAACAGGAGATAAGGCTGCCCTTGTCAGATACCAAGCAATGTTTTGTCCATTTATGTTTAATGTCCAATTCCAACTCCCACTCATGCATTATAACATCCATCACTCTATATCATGGGAATAGTACACAAAGTTGAACGTAAATAATGAGAAAAGGTAATGATTTGGTAAAAACACACCATTCGAGCAGTTAGGGTACTTAAATAATTCGTAATCACCAATAAGTGTACGTCATTGACGAGTGTCAGAACAACCGGTCGCACATATACAAGTGCAAAAACAAGAATGAGTCCCATTTGGAGTCTTCAAAACTCCGATGAAGAGGCCACGTGTCATTGCATTTTCTAGCAACTCCTTCGTGAATGCAAGTGATCAAGAAACCTACGTGCTTCTTCATAAAATTTTATCATTCAAGGTGAGCATTGTACAAAATCGCAAGATCCATGCGATATGTGATGGCTTTATGAGCCCTACTAGAAAGTTACTAAACGAGTCCAATTCTTCCAAAATGCAAGACACGGAGGTCATAGCAGCAAGCTAAGTATCCCATGGCGGATCACAATGAAAATATGAATGCCATCTCACGGTCAGCCATGATGCAATAACGAAAAGACTCACATGTAGAGTTTCAAGAATTGTCTTCACGAGTAATGTAACAAGGAATGCATCCACTTTCATTCAAAGATAACATTTCTTATTAGAAGTACATTAAAAAACTATGGTCGTTTCATGGCCACACAAGGAAGGCCTATAATCCAATGGTCTTGCCCACATCAACCTCCCCACCAACTGCCTGTTTTCTAGTGCACATTATCTTCAGAGTAGTGTCACAATTCAAAATGAAAGATTCAAAGTTAAGCTTTTTCTTCATGGGTATCCCTCTAACTTCAAACCATCCACACACGGACATAGTAAGAAAGCAAAATCCATAAATGTAACAAGAGTTATGCCCTCATTGAGCATAATCATCGAATATCATATGCAAATTCTCGGGTTGTGTAACCGTGAGGGTTGCAAAACAAATACAAAGACAAAAACTATTCACCATCATGGAACTTATGGGCATTGCTTGTCATTAATGTAAAGGAAGGATGGGTGAAAACCTCCATCATTTTTTCCTCATAATATCTGGAACATTCTAAACATAGTACTTTTGTTACACTGGTGGAAGTGAAGTGGTTCACCGTTGGAAATGGACCTTGTCACTTTTCACAAGATAGGGGTCTATCGGGTATCTTTGAGAAGCAGAAAGTATACTTTGTTGTCTGAAGTACCAAAACTCGGCAACGTATATACAAGATGCATATGCGAGAAAACGAGCTTGGGTCAAGCCGTTTGGTAATTTGGTGGTTCACGTGATGCGACGCCGTGCTGCGATTTGATCACTTGAGTAGTGCCTTGTTGGTTAGACAAGGGCTATGAGATTAGAAAATGGGGTTCACGAGGTTTGTCAAAGTCGTTAAAGAGATCCTTGTTCGTAGTTTCAAAACGTCGGAAAATGCCGTGAGTGGGCTCCAACAAGTTTTGGAAGTGACCGAAAAATGGTCGTCAACGCGCAAGAGTTATGGGGTATCGAGTAGAATTTCCCTCGAGTGTGGGAAAAAGACTATCGCGACTAAGTTACAGAGTGGGAAAAGAGCGACAAAGCGGAAAATAGGCTGCTTGTGGGTTTTCAGACTCGTGTATGCCCATCGACATAATACTCCCCCCTCTAGCCGCAATAACCCAACACATTACCATCACATGGCTAGAGTCAGGCTTGATAGCCAACGATAAGAGGATCAAAGTTTGAGAGTTGGCTGTACGGCACGCAGCATTTATATGCAGTGTCATAGTTTTTCCATTTAACTAGATGTTGATCTTTGCCTCCTCGCCTATGGTAATCAAGGATTTCCTCAACCTCGTACTTGTGGTCAACATCTATGATCATGGGTGACAGAGTAATTGCCATTCGTTCAGGAAACTATTTGGTTGGATCAACATAGTGCCAGAGTTTGCTGACATGAAAGACTTGCGAATGTGCAGTTTGTCGCGGAGTCGGAGTTTGGCGATGATGGGAGAGCGCATCTCCAAAGTGTCACAAGAGCCCAACCACATAAGTTTGAGCTTTGGATTTCTTGATCAAAGGAGTTTGATAGTCGTGGAGTTAGGTAAAACTTGATTATCGGCCTTGAAATCCTTGGTTTGTCGATGTTTATGAGCTTGCTGTTTCATGGCTGCTTGCGTTTTGGTAAGGGTTTGGCGAGTTTCTTCCCTGGTTTTGGAAAACTTACACCATTTTAAATTGACAGCAAGGATGTCGCTCTCGGTCTAGAGGCTAATTGCGGTGGTTGGTTAAGCTTTGTAAACCACCTCAAACGGTGTTTTCCTAGTTGTGAGAGATGATGCTGAATTACATACGATCTCGGTGACCGACAACTTGACTTCCTAGTAAATTTTGTGAGTTTCGCACACAATTTGAAGGAGTTCTTTGACCGGTTGGTTGGTTTGCTTGGTTTGTCGATTTGTTTGTGGATGAAACGCTGCTAAAATTTAGAGTTGACTCCCACACCAATACATTAGATCTCGCCAGAACTGGACGGCAAACCGCGCATCTTGATCACTTGTGATTCATCACGGCACTCCATGCAGCTAGATTACTTGGTTAAGAAACAATTATGCTGCTCCTTGAGCAGTGAAATATGCCATCTTTGAGAACCTTTCAATGATGACAAATTTGGCATAGGACCCCTCCGCTGTGACATGAAAATTGGTAAGAAAATCCACAGAGATGTTGGTCCACAATGTTTTTGGTATAAATTGTGGTTGTAGCAAACCAAGGGGTTTGGTGTGCCAACTCTGGTATCTATGACATAAGTCGCAACTTTTACAAATGTTTGCAACATCAACCCCCATTTTTTCCTACCAATAGTTTTAGGTGAGTTTTTTCAAAGACTTGTCGGCTCCAAAGTGACCTCCATGTCCAGTGTCGTGGCACTCTTTGAGAACTATATGCCATAGCTCCTTAACTTCAAGGATAATGACTTGATTTTTTCTACTTTTTGCACAAATAAGAGCCTGCAAAGTGGAACTTTGTCTTGTTGCGGGCTCAGTGGTCCTCCTAGCCACGTACAGAGACTTTTGCCACATATGGGTTTGCTTGAATGTAGAGTGTGTTGACCTCCGGGGGATTGAGTCGGTGACTCAGTGTGTCCGCTGGATTTGTCTTCCCAGGCCGATACTCGATCTCATAGTTAGAGTTAGACTCAAGGAACTCCATCCATTGATTTTGACTTTTGTTGAGGCTTGTCTGTATTCTAAGGTACTTGGCGATTTGGTTTACTCCAACCACACATTTGCGATACTCTAAATAACAGACTAAGTCTTGAAGGTGTGAATAACTACGAGCATCTCCTTCTTGTGGACGGTGTAGTTAAGCTCTTCCCTAGGAAGCTTCCGCGACATACATGTAATGGGATGTTCACTTCCGTCCTGGGTTTGCAGAGGATGGCCCAGAATCCTTGGTTGGAGGCATCCGTGACCATGATGTAATCGGCCATTGGATTTGCTAATCCAAGGGTTAGTGTCAATGTCAGAGCTTTACAAAAAGATGTAAAAGCTTCTTGTTTGCTGTATCCCCAACTTCACTCATAATTTTTGCGGGTGAGGTGAAAAAATTGGTACCAACACTTTAGCATAATCCTTCAAAAACCTCACATAACAGTTGAGAAACCACAAAAACACCTGTGCATCACGCACTTTTGTTGGAGTTGGCTAGTGTGCCACGCCAGATTCCTTTTTTACATCCATGGATATTTGTCCATCGCCGGTGATGTAGCTGAGAAACGCAATCAATTGCTGACCAAAGTCACACTTAATGAGCTTGCCGCAAAACTTCTCCTGTTGGAGGACCTTGAGAACCTACAAGAGACGTCATTGATATTCCTCTAGCGTTAGGTTGTACACGAGGATGTCATCAAGGTACACCAAGACAAAAGTGTCGAGGTTTGGGGAAAAAAGGTTGTTCCTCGCTTTCATGAACGTTGCGAGGGAGTTTGTCAGTCCAAATGGCATAACTTTGAACTTAAAGTACCCATTACGTGTTACATAGGAAGTTTCTACAACATCCTTTTTTGCGACACAAATATGGTGGTATCCACTTCTTATATCAGTTTTATTAAAAGTTTTTTCTCCACGTAGTTGGTCAAAAAGCTCGTTTGCTAAAGGTAAAGGGTAGCGATTCTTCATTGATATGTCATTCAACACCTAGTAACTCACACACATGTGTATTTCTCTGGTCATAAGTTATATAGATAGTACTCATGTGGCAAAGAGACACATGAAATAAATGATGAACCCTTTAGTGAGCATGTCATCTAGCTGTTGCTTGAGCTTCATGAGTTGGTTATCACTGACCTAGAATGTCCCATTGGTGGTTGGTCTGCTGCCGTGTTTGGCCTCAACTTGGTGGTCAATGTTGCATTTGGGGGGACTTCGCTCCATAGTTTGTCGGGAAAGACCCCTTTTAATTTTTTTAGAAGCAAACCAAACGCCTCTGATACGTTTGTGAACTTAAATGCAGATGAGGTTGATGAGGCTGTCAATGCTGATGGGTATGCTAAGCCGACTGATTTGTTGCCTGTGTTGCTCACATTGATGTGGATCAACCACCATTAGGCTCCCCTCCTCAAATATCTTTTCACCACACAAAGTGTGATCAACGCAGTTGGTGGTCGTCATGCTTGTGCAGTTACTATTGCCACCGTTGTGTTGTTTTATGCTGTCCTCTTGTTGCTTGTTGCACGTCGACTAGACTTTGGCTGTGGCAAAAGTAGTAGGAAGATTTTTTGTCTGTTGTGTTTGACATAGACATCATTGCTGCTCCAATTGAATTGTATGTTTATTGCTTTGTCTAATGCTTCCCCCCCCCTCTCATTTTTTCTCAAGTAGTTCCTTGTTATGTGTTTGATACTTTCGCAATTGTAGCAGGTCTGTTGATCTTCTTTTTGGTGAACAAAACTGACTTCCATTAGAGTCAAGATCTCTATAATTTTGTGGTCGACGCCCATTGTTCACGGTGGTTGATACCTTGAGCACAAGCCAAAGAGTGTTTGACATAGACATCATTGCTGCTCCAATTGAATTGTATGTTTATTGCTTTGTCTAATGCTTCCCCCCCCTCTCATTTTTTCTCAAGTAGTTCCTTGTTATGTGTTTGATACTTTCGCAATTGTAGCAGGTCTGTTGATCTTCTTTTTGGTGAACAAAACTGACTTCCATTAGAGTCAAGATCTCTACAATTTTGTGGTCGACGCCCATTGTTCACGGTGGTTGATACCTTGAGCACAAGCCAAAGAGTTCGTAGAACCTTGAGTTGAAATCGGCGGAGTTGATGCGTTAAGCAGCTACGATGATCTGTGGCAAATCATTGTTGATTTTGTAAATTACGAGTGCTCTGCGAATACATCGCTTGAGGCCATTTTTGTAGTGCAAACAGAAATCATCCTCAGCAAGGCTCCTACTGGTAATGATGTTGCAAAAACGCTGTGTGTAATCTACCAAGCTGGAAGTAGCTTGAGTCGTTAGATCCATAAGAAATCCTCCATTTTCTCATTCAGCATGCCAAATTGAGTGATGAGTGCCCGAGTGAACTCGCGCCAATGGGATGGGGGTGTTACTCATAAGTTCCATGCCAGGTCAACCTGCTTGACAGACCGTGCATTGGATGCGGTAGCTATTGGATCATAGCCTACGACTGCCTGCTGTCGTTGGATGGCCATGAGATAGGCCCATCAACTTAAAGCCGTGCCATGCAAAAGCGAGGATGGGAGGTTCATCTTTTCTTTGTTGAAGTAAGCACAAGCAGTGGTGAATTATACCTACAAACTCGTAAAGAAGATCCTTATCGTCGGTACCTTGTGATTTGCCAGAATTGAATGGCTCAGGAAGACCTAGAAAAATTGTGTATTTGCCGATGTGAATTGAATTGGCAAGTAGTGCTTCTCGCACTTTTGAGTCACAGATTTTGGCGGTGTAGTGTTGAAGTTACTTGACAAGCATTTGTTGAAATACTTCCACCTATGCCAGCTGGCCTATTAGCTTTGTGATCTTGTCTTGTGTCATTGATGGAGTCATGTTGGTCTGTGGTACATGCGAGATGGGAATGTCAGGCATGCCTGACTCTAGATTCGTTGCGCGAGTCGAAGTGCCAGTCTTTATCCACTCATTCCCTTCAACGAGGCTAAAGGCTCTTTGCGGGGTACCTTACACCATCGCCAGTTTCTTCGCCGGTTACTACTTCTTGTTGGCGGGTGCACTCGCTTTGTGTGCTGAATTCATTGCAAGTTTTGTGAACTATTTGTCAGTGGACATGTGTAGGAAGACACGTGCAAGCCTTGAGTTGATGTGGTGATTATTCTTGTGCTTTGCCTTGACTGATGCGCTTTGATACCTAGTGTTACACTGACCAAAGTGTAGTGGTTCATAGTCGAAAACATAGCTTGTCACTTTTCACAAGATTGGGTTTGGTTGGGTAATTTTAAGAAGTAGAAAGCATGCTTTGCTCTCCCTAGTGCTAAAACTCGGTGACATATATACAAGATGCATGTGTGAGAAAATGAGGCTTTGTCGAGTCGTTTGTTGATTTGGCGGTTTGCGTGACG
The DNA here is from genome assembly GCA_023375785.1 of Penium margaritaceum. Lineage (NCBI taxonomy): Eukaryota > Viridiplantae > Streptophyta > Zygnematophyceae > Desmidiales > Peniaceae > Penium > Penium margaritaceum. The sequence continues at coordinate 9,303 of SZWC01026687.1, forward strand.
CGATGTTGTGCCCCAATTTTTTTACTTGAGTAGTCCCTCATTGGTTTCACGTGGGCTTCATGATTGAAAATAGGGTTCACGAGGTTTTCCAAAGTGGCTCAAGAGATCATTGTTCGTAATATCAAAATGTGAAGAAACGCCGTGATTGGGTTCTGACGAGTTCTGGTAGTGTCTGAAAAATGATCGTCAACACCCGATTGTTCTAAGGTACTAGGTAGTATTTCCCTTGAGCCTGGAAAAAAGACTCTCGTGACTAAGTCGCAGAGTGGGCCAAAAATAGTGAAGCAAAAGATAGGCTGCTTGTGGGTTTTGGGACTCGTGTTTGCCCACTGGTAGAACAATTCTTCATGTTAACTCCTTGTTACGTGACATGTTGTACTTCCATACAAGTGACGTGTCTCATGATGTTTAAATAACTTCTCAAATTCAAGGATAAATGTTTTTTTGAATGATTTTGTATCTTATAATTACACAATTCTTGACATATATCGCATTGCCTCTCTTTAATGACATTAACAACCAACATGCAATGATATTCACATTTCCAAATCCGTACTTCTTTGGATCTTTTATTAAATTCCTTCACCCTATCTTGTAGTCTTAAACAAATTTAATCTAGAAACCCCAAGAAAATCTAAAGAAAACAATTATTTATATTTATTGATCTCACATAACTTTAAAACTTGGAATCTATCAAAGATAACTATAATCCCTCATTTCCATCACAGTGTATCACTTATCAAACTCTTTGAGAACTTGAGACCTCATCTTTTTGTTATCCCCAATCCTATATCCTCGTTTGTAGCTTATTAATTCCCTCATACTCTGAAGGTTTAAACATTAAAATTAGCTTGTTACTCAAATTTCCTCTTCCTTTTTCACTATCTTTCAAGCCACTTTTGCACTGGCAAACCTTAGAATATTCAAGTTCCATAACAATGATTGTCAATAGACATCATTAGAACAACGAGAACATTTGAATTCATTTTTATTCCACAACCTTTCACACATTTCAAGTGAATCTCCACCACCTTCGGGATATCAAAACATGCACATGAACATTGGAAATAAGTGAGCATATCCAACAACAATGGTGAATGACAAAATCTTTGACAATGGAAGGAGAAAAGTGAAAAATGCACAAAACATTTTCACAACCATAACAACATGAATTGAAGGTTGTACGAGCATTGGCACCAAATCATTGGTGCGGGTAACCAGTTTAGTGATAATTGAAAAAACGCTCGAGGGCCGGTGTGGCTCTTCCACCTTATCAAAGCGAGGGGTAATTGGACACCACCCCTTCTAATAGCAAGGCCTAGCTGACACCCAACCCTTTGCTAGTCACTAGGCAGTTGGGAAATGCATGGATGGACAGTTAGCGGCCAACCGCAAATTAGTTGGCCACATGTTGGCCGCCATTGGAGATCGTCCCTGTTTTTAGTGCCCATGACAAAATGAGGCCTCAAGGATAGAGGCCTGTGGCCTTAAGCTCTCCTCCTTACCCTTTCCTCCTCGCCTTCCCGATTGAAGGTGAGGTGTAAAGAGAGTGAGTGAGGGAGAGATATGGACAAGAAAAAGACAAAAGGATGGCCTAAAGTGGCCACCAAGTCTTGTATGCAATGATTTTGTGTGGTAATGTCTCAAGTTTGATTGTGATAAACTTCTAGTTTTGAAGATGGGAAACATGTTTAAAGGCACACTTTTGAGGTTATACCTTCTTTGTCATAAACCGAGAACGAGGGGATGAGGTTAATAAAAAAGGGGCCTCTACAAACTTGACATATTCAAGTCTCCCTAATCAGGTTCTTGATGAAATTTTTCCAAAGATTCGTGCGTAGGGAAAATCCCTATAATGAGTTGTGGATGCCACTCAGCAAGCTTTGACAACAAATTCGGAAGAGGAGCTTGAAACACAACTTGATATAGTGGTTTCTAGAGGAATACAATGCTCACAACTACCTATACAAATGATCTAGCAGATGCACGATACATAAAACTCTAGAAGCAACTAGAATAGCAAAAAAAAATGGCACAAGGGGCTACAAGCTTAATACTTGACAAGTTTAAGCATAGTAAAGTGCATTGGGAAGCTCTTGAGGAACTCATTATCTTTTTCCTTGCCCTTCTATGCTTCTCCCCCTCCCCTCTGGGATATGTGGATTTTGTTGACATGGGATGGCAAGTGCCCACCCCATAACAACCGGTTTTCCTCCTCTAGTCAAGAATCTTTCCTCCCTCCAACCAAAAATCAGAATAGTGGACTTTCTGAAGACTAACTCCCAAGGCCTAAGAGGTAAAAACAAAAGGAGGAAGAACACACTTGAGAAATGTTAAGAGGCCTTCCTGTCACCATGCGGCATAAAGGAGATGTCTTTAAGGAGTAAAAAAATTCACCAAGAGGACTCAAGAGGAGGTCAAGGAAAAGGAGAAGATAAGAAAGAAGACAAGAGGAGTGAAGAAGGAACACACAAGGGTGGAAAATCCAAGTAAGAGTTGGCCTCCCTCCCCACCTCTTCACTGTATGTGCTACGCTTAAACTTGTGTAGCCTCTTCATTCTTATATGTGTTGTGTTGTTTGAGGCTTTCTAACTTACCTAGTGTTTTTGGTCATGGCTTATGGTGAGAGCTTGAACCCACATAATTTTGGCAATTGTGGAGATGTAAAAAATGCTAATGTTCTACCATGTGAGTTTTTAGGCTATAATGGCTTGATTACCGCACCGATTATGAGAGTAGGGAAAGTCTAGGAAGAGACACCTCCTTGAAGTTGTGGAATGATCCTCACAACATGTATTATGTTCTCATTACAGGGACGACGGAATGGCAAGGGTCACGCAGTCCAAGATCAACAAGGGTAGACTGTTGGTGGTCTCACCACAAGACCTTGGCGGATTTCAAATCGTGGGAGCTTCCACTATGAGGAAAATTGTCAAGGCAACAATAATCTTACTGCCAAATGTAAACCGCAGTTCACTTGACAGCACTAAGGATAATGTAGAAGCCAATAAAGTGATGAATGATGTTAATGTGCATGTTCACAACTCTTATGTAGTGGAGACTGCACTAAAGGAGGACCAACCAAGTGTGGATCTTCGTGAAGACCACAACAACAATGATGAGGAAGGTGATGAGGATCACAATCATTGCCATGATTATGTAGCAAAATGGAGCCAATCTATTAAGAGGGGCAAGGTGCTTGCCGAGTCTTTGAAGACCACCAACATCACTGAAGGCGTTGAAATAAGAAGCTGCTCACTATTGTGAGGCCACCAACATCACTGAAGGCGTTGAAAGGGTTTACACATGAATTTTACAAGAGTACATGCTGGACCGTGCCATCATCAAAGCATTTTTTTAGTATCGTCAAAGGCTTGTTGAATTTGTTCCAAAGGCAATTATAAGAATGGAGATGAGTACCAGCAATAAAGGTGTGACACCATCTAGTGGAGTGGGGGAGGACTTCCTTCCTATAAACCTGCTACAATTAAGTATACCAACGTCCACTAGAGTGTTGTTCCAGACACATTAGAAGGTGGGACTCCTCAAAGGCGTGTGCACAAGCCAGAACCTCCTATAATGGGTAGTGGTACATGGAAAAGGTGAAGCCCTCAAGGATATCACTTTCACTATAAACAAACCAGAATTCAAGTTCATGTTCACAAGCGTATTGGCCCATGTTGGGCAGAGCATCACTCGTCTTAAACATGATCACAAAATACAATGCCCAACATCCCATGAGGTAACCGGCCAATGCCATGACCCAAACAAGGCCTAATGGAGTGTGACCCTGGTGTAGATGTAGTAGTAGACACACCCTATCATAGGTGTTGGTGCCATTGCTAGTGGCAGTGAGGATTTTCCAACCTTAACGACATCAATGCCGGTCATGAACCCATCTTTTGTCTATGCCTTTGAGATCACTTAGAAGGGCATAAAGGTGACCGGCTCGCTCAATTGCATGGAGCACATTCTATGTATCTCTAAGGTTCCACGTGATCTTTAGGAAAACATATCCTTGATGTGGCTTGAACGCAAGGTGTTCAAGTACGTGGTGAGGAGTGGGCACGCATTGGCCACAACTAGAGTTATAGCTGATGTTGTGAGAGGTTTTTCCATTATCATGTGCAAAAAATACACCTAACACAAGGACACACAAAGCGTCTTCCACAAATTCACAGACTTAAGACAATTGGGTAGTTTCTTGGCCGCCTACTTGAGTGATTTCACCAAACTTGTAAAGGAATCCTTTAGCTTTGTGAAGAATGATGGGACCCATACCTTCAAGTACCCAGAGCACTTAACGCTAGAGTAACAATGTGATGGTATGAATAGTAAGAAGTTGAAGGACAAGATAACTACGTTCACAATAGGTCAGGTTTGAACAAGCTAGAGAGCGTCTCAAGACTATTTGAGTGAAGTGCATTTGGCAAACCTGAAGTACTACTTAGATGTATGATGATACCCGTATGCGTGATAAGGTAATGACATGCACATGGATGAAACAAGGTGTATGTGGCAAATCCGGTGGGAAGGAGATGCGTGAGCTCTGCCGGAATAACATAGCCTTACACTATTGATTTCACCATGATTGCAGGTAGCCTGGGCACTTTAAGGGTCAATGCTATAAGGTTTCTGTAGAGAGACCAGACGTAGCGGCGTTGGCCCTTGTGGCAACACCTCATGGGGATGGTGTAGCAAGAGGTGGTGGATAGGGCCATGGATAGCGCAATGGATGTGGCATGGGGTCTTATCCTAGAAATGGACAGGGTTCTGGTGTGGATGTTGCCCACTATGAGTAGCATTCTTTAGGACAATTGAAGGGTGAAAGTGGAGCACAAGATTGGGTTCATGATTGCAAATGAGGATGAAAAACAATTTGGTCCTTTTGACGATGTCAAATTTCTCCATTGTTTTCTCCCCTGTTGTTGAAGTTCATTCTACACATTAGTGATATCTCCCACTAAACCTTATATGTTTGGACAAGACATACGATGAAAAATGTTTAGTGGTGGCAACACTCAACACCAGGTAAGAATGATGTACTATAGTGATTGAAGAAAAATTGTTCATCACGTGGTTCTTGTTGTATCCATGTCAGATTTTGACATGGACACATTGACTTGACCTACTCTTTGGTTGTAGCAAAACTGTGCATCCCATGTGTCATTCTAGTGCAAGTGAGCTAGTGAGTCTTATAACATATACAAAACTCTGCACATGAAAAATCTATCTCTTTTGGCATGTCTTCCTTCACGTAGTCCTCCACTTTCCATAGCTAGGCTAGGAAGTATTGAAAACCTTGTCCAAAGTTTCTTTTTACTTGCATCGTAAACAAGATGGAATAGAACTTCCGATGAGGTGATGAAAAACTTATACTTGGAATGAACAAAAAGTGACGTTGTACCTTTTGAACGATTTAGCAGTTTTATATGAAGTACATTAAATACTTGGTTGTCAAGCTAAGAATCACCCATCACCACATTGAATGGCTCTAGAAGGTTAAGTTACGTGATGAAGGATGCACATTGAGGATGTAGAGTGTTGAGTAGAAACATTGATATAACCTTGTCAAATAGTACACTTGTTGCATCCATGTCCAAATTCTCAAGGATGTGTTGAACTTGAGTAAAATCTTTCACCACGTAACCCTTGTTGCATCTGTATCATTTTTTTAACAAGGACTCATTAAGTTGAAGTTATCAAATACATCCTTCATCTATGTGCAACAAGGGTTAAGAGACAGATTTGAAAAGGTTGCTGATACATATTTGCCTAGCTACAGTAAGTTGTGGACTAAGTGAAGGAAGACACGCCAAACGTTAATCAATCTTTATGAGCACTATTCTTGGATACACTGAAAGACTCACTCGCTGACTTGCATTAGAATGGCATGTGGGCCGCATGATTTTGCTAGAAGCAGAGCTAACCTCTCTATTCAGAACCATGCATGGGCTTACTCTGGTAAGATGGCAAGATGTTAAACAAAACATCAACATTTACATGGTGAAATGGTGGATCAACATGAGTAGATGATGGTTTATGTATGCGCGTGGACAACGTAGCTTTTAACAAGATAATAGTGAAACATCAATACCCCTTGCGGTGGATTGGGGACGTCTTTGGCCAACACCAAGGAAGAAAGGCATTTTTGTCATTCAATCTGTCTCAAGGTTACAACAAAATGTGCATCATAGAAGATCACGTGCCAAAAGCTACATTTTGAAGATACATGAGCCATTATCAGGCATTAGACTTGTGCACTGAGATAACAAATGCCTTGATAACATTTTGACAAGAAATGAACCAAATGTTCATCAAGTAACTTGGTTCATCTGTCTTGGACAAAGTCATGGCTTTCTCTAAGTTTATAGAAGAGCATATAGAACATGTGAGCAAAGTCCTCTTGATCATTCAAGAACAAAAGCTCTATGTGAATTTGAAAAAGTATGAGATTTTGCAGGATGAGCTCAAATACCTTAGACACATAGTCAAGAAGGACGATGTTTGGATGTTTTCCCAAATTTTCTAAGCCATGGTGGATTAACCGTGCCTTGGAAGTGTTGAACAGATTTCTCTTTCCTTTGCCTCAAAACTATTTTTGACACGTTTACAAGGGTTTTAGACCTTTGTAGATCATTTGACCAAGTTCACATAGAAAGGCATGCATTGGGAAAGGAAACATGAGCACAAGAATGTTTTTTACAAGTCAATGTGTTTCTATCCATAATGCATATCCCAGCCTTTTTTAATCCATCGCGACCGTATGAGGTATAATATGATGCGTTGGTAGTAAGACTTGGAGCATTCCTCATGTAGAATGGTCACCCAATTACGTATGAGTGCCAAAAGCTCATCCTCATAGAGAAACAATACATGACTCAGTATCAAGAGCTCCTCGTGGTGGTGCATTTCTTATGATGTGGTGTTGCTACCTTTAGAGTGCTGAGGGGATTGTAACAAGCATGACGCATCAAAAACCATTGGTGCTCTTCCAAAAACAAGTAAAACATGCTTGGACAACAAGTGTGTAAGAGGGGATGCCAAAACCAATTATCATTTACATAGGAGTATTGGCCAAGACGCATCAACTTGGTCAATCCAATAAGCTGACAGCTTGTGAAAAATAAAGAACCATATTGATTTTTGATTTTTTTTCTCTAACTTGTATCAGATTCAATGAATTCTAAGAGGTCTGATTAGGCAAAACAACTTTGTTCACTTGTATGTATTTAATTTTTACCTCCTAACTCGGTCCTTCCCACCTTGAACTCTCTTTTCATCTCATTGGATCCTAGTCAATTTGAGAAATTGTGCCATTTCATGATCATCAAAGGGTCACAAGATTTCACTTTAGTTTTTCCTTTTGCAGTTAGGGTAAAAAAAAGCTACAAGATTTAATGAAATTCTTTTTTTCCAGGTGAAGTAGCTTGTGCATCCATGAAATGCAAAGTGTGACTCGCACCCGCCCGTCGTTGAGAAGAAGACCAACAGTATTCTAATGGTTTGGAAGAAAAGAAACCACCCGTCCATCATGCGTGACAAAATCAACCATTTTCTTAACCTCTGCAAAAAAACAACCAACTGCCCACTGTTTTGCTGGGCGAAAGTGAGGCAGTTCAGAGTTGAAATTGCAATATGTCCCTTTTTGCAAGAACAAGGGTGTTTGAGATCATCGCAAAGCTGAAAGTGTACTTATTGTTGTGAGTGTTGAAACTTGATGACATACATACAATGTCCGAGTATAGGAGAAAAGAGGCTCGTTCGAGCCATTTTGATTTTCGGCAGTTCATGTGACGTGATGTTGTGCTCTAGTTTGTTTGCTGAAGAAGGCCCTTGTCACTTTGACTGGGGCCTTTGGCACCAAGTTTATGGTTCACAAAGTTTATGCAAGTTATGCGTCGGATCCTTACGTGTAGCCTCAAAACATCAAGAATTCACGTGAGTAGGTTTTGGCATGTTTCTGAAGTAATAAAAAATGGTCGATCAGAGCGTGGATGTTCAGGATGATCCAAAGGAATGATCTTGGTGCACGAAGAAAAGGTCGTGAAGAATTCACCATGTAGGATTGGGGTGACGTAGTTAAACATAGGTCGCCACTGTGTTTGGGACTCGTGTATGCTATAGGTATGATAATTCTCCCCCTTATGGCGGCAACGCCCTAATGTGTAATTGTTGCGAGGCCGTGGGCAAGCTTGGTGGTCATTGATAAGAGGATTGATTTGCGACTATTGGCTGTATGGAACCCAAATATTGTGTGCCACATTGTAGTTCTTCCACTTAACTAGATTCTGATCTTTGGCTCCTCGCTTTTGGTGATCAAGGATTTACTTCACTTCGTACTCATGGTCACCATCTGTGATCATGGGTGGTGGAGGAGATGCCACGTGCCCATGAAAATCTCTTACTAAGTTGATGGAGTTTGCTGATGTGGAAGACTGGGTTCATCTGCATGTTGTCAGGTAGTCGAAGCTTTGTGACGACTAAAATGATCATCTCCAAGATGTCAAAAGACCTTAACCACCAGCGTTTGAGCTTTGGATGTTTGATTTGTGGAGTTTTATGGCCACAAAGTCAGGCAAAACCCTCTCGCTTGTCTTGAAATCCATGATTTTCCCATTTTTATCCACCTATTTCCTCACTCCCGCTTTCATTTTGATGAGGGTCTGACAAGTTTCTTCCCAAATCATAGAAAAGTCTTGTCAATGTTTGTCGATGGCAAGGATGTTGCTCTTGGACTACATCCTAATCAAGCTGATTGGTTGTGCTCGGTTAACCACCTCAAATGGTGTTTTCCCCGTTGCGACAGATGTTGCAAAATTCTATGCAAACTTGGCCATTGGTAGCTTGATGTCCTAGTTCGTGTCGCGAGGTTTGTACATAGTCCACAAGAGTTGTTTAAGCGCTTGGTTGGTTTGCTCAGTTTTTCCATTGGTTTACGGATTGAACACCCTTAAATGTTGAAGGCAAATCCCACATTGTTGCATTAAGTCTTGCCAAAATTAACTAGTAAACCTTGCATCTCGATCACTCATGTTTGATCGCGGAACCCCATGCAATCAGAAAACTTGTGTAAAGGAAATGCGGGTTACACCTTCCGCGGATCCATTGGTAGTGGTCAAAGTAAATTGTATCATCATTAAAAACCTGTCGAGGACAAAAAGAATGGCGTCAAATCCATTTTGTGCTATAGGAAAACCAGTCAAAACACCCATAAAGATGTCGGTCCATGGGTGTTTGGGTATTGGGAGCGGTTGTATTAGTCCGAGAGGACAAGTGCGTCAAATTTTGTGACGTTGGCAAAGCTTGCATATTCTGAAGAATTTTGCAATTTCAACCCACATTTAGTCCCACTTGTATTATTTTGTGAGCCCTTTCATGTCCTCTTGGCTCTGAAGTGGCCTCCTCAACTTATGGTGTGGCACTCCTCATGAAGCATGCACCGTAGTTCCTCAACTTTGAGGATGAAGACTTGATTTTCTTGCTTCCTATGCCAATGGGGATCCACAAAGTGGAAATTTGCCGTGTTGTAGGCCCCGTGTTCCTCAAAACCACGTGTGAACAACTTCGCCACATAGGGGTTGGTTTGAATCTGTAGTGCATTGACCTCTGTGAGACCGGGCTGGCGACTTAGTGCGTTCACTATATTTGTTTTTCTTAGCTAATACTTCATCTTGTAGTCACATTTGGACTCAAGGAACTCTATGCAGTAGGTTTCTCTTCAGCTCAAGTTCAGTTGTATTTTTGGGTACTTGAGGATGTGGTCATCCATTTGAACCACACATTTTTGGCATTGCAAAGAGTAGTGCCAGGTTTTGAAGGCATGAATAACCGCAAGCATCTCTTTCTTGTGAACGACATGATTGAGCACCACTCCCTGAAACTTCTGCAACATGTATGGGATGGGTATTTCTCCTGATCCATTATCTAATAGGAGATCAGCTCTGACTACAACATTGAAGCATCCATGGCCAAAATGTAATTGGTTGTCAGATTTTTCAATTGTAGGGTTGGCACCGAGGTGAGAGCTTCACGTAAAGACGCTAAAGTTTCTAGTTTTTTTCACTCTAATACCACTCCCGATCTTTACGGGTAAGATTGGAAATAGGCGCTGAGATTTAGGCGTAATCCTCCACAAATCTTTCATAGTAGTTGCAGCAGTCGAAACAAAACCTGTACGTTGCATACGTTTGTTGGAGTTAACCAATCCTCTGCCACAGATATCATTTTTGGATCCATGGATGTCCAACCACCACCAATGATGCGCATGAGAAACTCAATCGAGCATTGTCCAAAGTCTCACTTCGAGTGCTTCTTATCGAACTTCTCCCGCTAGACGAGATCATCCAGCCTTCAGAGATGTTTTTAAGATTACTCTAGGTTCTAGTTGTACACAAGGATGTTGTTGTCGTACACAACAGCGAAGTCGTCAAGGTATAGGCAAAAGGTACTAACCGTCATTGCCATAAACGTTAGAGGGTGTTCGTGAGTCCATGTATCATAACAATGAACTCAAAAATCTCCTAACGTGTTTAAAAGACCATTTTCTTGTTTTCCATGCCGGCGATGCATGTTTGGTGGTAGGCACTCCGTAGATTAATTTTGTTAAGAATTCGGTTTCCAAGTAGTTGGTCAAAGAGCTTGTTTGCTGAAGGTAGAGGATACCGATTTTTTATTGTGATTACGATCAACATCCAATAGTCCACGCACATCCGCATTTCTTCAGTTTTTCTGTTGTTCAAGCAAAACTAGTGCAACGTATAAGGAAAAGGATGATCGCATGAACCCCTGAGTTAGCATCTTGTCTAGCTGTTGCTTGCGTTTTGTGAGTTTGTGATCACTCATCTTGTAGTTTTCCTTAACTATGGGTATGCTGCCAAGTTTACTTTCAATTTGATGGTCAATATCAGGTTTGAGAGGGAGTTTTCTTGGTAGCGCATTGGGGAACACCCCTTCAAACTCTTTAACAAGCAAAGCAACTTTGTCTGGTATGTTTCCAAACGTTTGATGCCAATGAGGGTGATTAGGCTTATGTGTTAGCCGCGTAACGTATTTTGGGGAAAGCGTTAAACATCATGAGGGCAATGAATTGTATGAAGAATAGTGTATAAAGTGCAAACAAAATCAAACATTATGGATCACACTTGTTTTGCTCAAAACAAATTGAAATCCGTTCTCAAACTAACATATGCTTGAACAAGTGTATGCACACCAGTAAACTTCTAATCAATAGGTGTATGGCACATGCTATGTACATAGGTTGAATAGTGTATGAGAGTAAGATGATTAACCATAGCTCCCAGTCATGGCTCGTGAGGGAATACCTTGTTAATTGTGTGGTTGTGGACCAAAAAATAATGCATGGTGTCTTGAACCACACTTGCCTACGGGTTGGTTAACAACAACTCAAGCTAAATGGTTACTCGTACAGATCAACACATGATAGGGAGCACCACCTGAACATGGGGATAGTGAAGAATGTTATGGGAAGGGGGAATTCATACTAAGTGTCCGTAGGAGGGTGGATTACTGAAGATGGTGGTTGATCAAATGTTCATTATAAAGGGGGGAGGGCGCTAGATATGTTGATGGTCAAGCTATAGCATAGGCCAAAGTTCCATGCATGTGTCCATGTTCAGATAACAGTTTAGATTTATGATTCTCTTTGAGACCATTAAAATCTCACTATTTGGTCCTTGTGCTTGTTGTTCATGAAAAAAGATGAATCATGACAGGTGGCGAGGAATGCAGTGGACAGATTCCCTCTTTCCTTGCCAAAGAGAGAGGTGGGTGGATACCACCCCTTGCAAAACTGATTGATGACCGGCGGCTAGCCCTTTTGTTTTGGATGAAGAATCATTTTGTTTGGTAACGTTGGTATTCTTTTGAGAATCTATGTTACACAACCTTTCCTCTTATTCATTTTTACTTAGAGGGTAACAATGGATAGGATTTTCAATGAGATTCCTGGAATACACATCACAAATTAAAACATCATGAAGCACCTTCTTACTTAGAAGGAAATTGAACCAGAAACCAGAACTAATACATGCATTATCATTTGCAAACTATTGTTTGTTATGATTTCTTAACTCAACTTGTACAATGCATTTTTGTCTTGTTGAAATTGCAACTTTCATCTAGGGTCCATGTAAGTCTCCGTAGATGGTCATGTGTATGGAATCACCTAAACTAAAACTATGTTACTTGTTGATGCAATTCACTATAAACATCTCATTGTGCTAATGTGAAGGTGACAACCAATACATAAACTTTCAATCATCATCGTGATTTCACAACACAAACATCATGAATATCACCTGAATGAACTATGAGATGACATGAATTTCTTCACTACCCTTCATGCAAGACATAATGAGTTAAAAACATGTATCTTCTTCCTCATTGGATCATTTTTCTGAAATTTCAAGTACCGTAATCTTCATGTGATACATGTATCTTCAAATAAACAACAAAAAAATACATTCTTGTATGAATAGTTGGAACCAAAATCAGTTGTACACAAAATTGGAGAATTTGTTGTGCACTTCTCAAAACCAAGATATAACGAAAGGTATTTGTCTTTGGTCATTACCTCATGTGATGAATATCTCACAAATATCTCTTTACATGTATTCCGGGCATGTATGTGTGTGTGTGTGTGTGTGTATGATTGTGTGTGTGTGTGTGTGTAGATTGGGTATGTGCTTCCTCAATCATGGAGGGAGGAGCTTGGGCAGCTCTTGCAATAGGTGGAGAGTAGTTCATTATAAATCGATCATGTGGTCTGAATAAGTTGTTGGTGGTAAGAAAAATCAGGCCAATGCTGTAATCCTTTTCCTATCATCATGTTTTCCCACGTATGGTCACTCAAGGCCATTACCTACACTGCCTTTTAGTGTGTGCATCAAGTGTGATCTTTACAAATGGAGGTTATTGCACCTCTACGTACACTCCTTCCATTATGCATGATAGGAGTGTAATTCTATCTAAAATGCTTAGAAGCATCTCTTCTTACGAAGCACCATAGCGCAGGGGTTCAGTGCATGTGTTTAAATTAAAAGTTCAATTAGTGTTCTTGCTTGTCTCATATGTCTCAATATGACTGATCGTTTGGTCCTATGTGGCCAAGAAGTTCCCCCCCCTAGGAGGGACATTAGTGTGTTGGGCTAATGAATGTGGGAATGGC